>CM059215.1:24662033-24844533 GCA_030347435.1 Clarias fuscus | reverse complement strand
CAGTAAACTTTACAGTAGGATATTTCTGCGATCGTGTGCACAAACAACGGAAACGTTTTATTCAGCTGTACCATTGTGTCATTATCTAACCACATATTTCTCTAATGTGGAACGGAACATTTTGTCCCTTAAACATTAATGATCATGTAATTATTTTTGCATACAGTGAAAATCAAGTACTATTTAAGGAAACATTTATTGTGTGAAATGACATCACTAAAATATACCCTCAAAAGCTGTTCTTGTACAGTGAGGTGCTGCCATCTTGTGGTCAAATTGATTAAGTAGACAATGCATAGTTCTGCTGGAGTCTAACACGCAAAATTGCCTTAGACTTTTGCCGTTAGACACTTCATAGTCTTTTACCAAATTCATATGTGTATTAAGACTAATAGGCAAAGATTGGTCAAATAAGCTTGAGCTAGCTTGAGCTCTTTTATGCTGACATATTTTGGATCCACTTTCCCTTAGAGGAAAGTGTCAGTGCAAATTAACACCAAATTCCTCTGACTCAACATCTTCACCAATATAATTCAATATAAAACCTTTCTATGCTGACAGGTTTGTTTTCTTCCAGAGTGCGGATATTCACAGTGTACAAGTGCTCAATGAATGGTTTGATGAAAAGGAAATGTAGATATTTTATATAGTATGTGAGAGAGACAGTGCTCTCCAACACTGTCAGGAGAAAACATGAGAACATTGATTTCCCAGTTAGAAAGGGAAATTGGGGATGCCAGTCACTGAAGAATATTTGTATCTAATTATAGACTATATGGCCATCTGTGAAACAAAATATTTTTGTAATTTTTCACTGAACTTTAAAAACGTTAAATAAGAACAATATATTTAAATATTCTAAAAGACTGAAGAATACATTGGCATCAATTGGCTTTCTAAAAAAAAAATTATGTTTACCATTTACAAATTTGGAAACCTTCTTTTTAAAAACATATATTAATGTAATTTCTTTCACACTTTTGTTTTTGTTCACAGATAAAAAGCCATACACCTGTGACCACTGTGACTTCCACACCACTGACTCAGCTGCCATGGCGTCCCACATGCGCATTGAGCATGCAGCTATCAGCAATGAGGCCTTAACCAGCACGATCACCCAAAGCCACAGTCCTACCACCAGCCACAGTGGCTTTCCCAGGCTGAGGAATGCACTACTACAGCAGCACTACTGGCCCTACACCACCTCCACCCACCTGGAGAGGGCAGCACTAAACAACACAGCACCTGTCTCCAAGAACAGTGATGAGAATGGAGATGAGAATAGCAAAGGGCATGGAGAGTCCAGTTCTGACAAAATGGATGCCAGTCTGTTGAATCTCTCTGTGGAGGCTGAAAGTGACGAAGCAGGAGCTGTAGACTCAGTACAGAATGGTCTAACAAGGCATCAGTGCCCATACTGTTCCCATGCCACCCTGTACCCTGAAGTTCTCTGGATTCATCAAAGAATTGCACATAAAATCGACAGCACCACTCTGATCCCTAAGTGGGCTCCTAAAAATGGACTTAAGGCACCCAAGTCGATTCTCGATTTCAAGAGGCGCACTGGACCACCTCCATTTTTGGAAGGCAAGGACTGCCCTTCACTGCCACAAACACGAATCCTCCGCACAAGTCCCCCTGAATTAAGCCCCGGAGGTACCAAAGACAAGCCTCAAAGCAGCAGTGCCGAGTCCACTTATTCACAAAGCAAACGTCGACTGTCACACTCCTCCAAGCAAAATCTCAGCAGAACCCGGGTAGATGAAGTCAAGAGCTCCAAGAATAAAATGGATGCTCACCAATATATCACTTCATCGACAAGCAGAGCAAGACCAACACCAAGTCCTCAAAAGAGTGGAAACTCAAACACAGTAAGCAGATTGATGGAAAGGAACTTGCTGTCACAAGAGGGACTCCGCTTCATGCTCAACAACAAGCACAATACTTCAGAGCTGAGAAGTCCCACTCCTCAAACCTTCACTCGATCCGAACCTCCAACCCAGGATACAGACAGCTCTCATGGATATGACCTCTGGAGTAGGCTCAGTCTTGGTGGATCTTCCTCACATTCCCAAACTAAAAAGCAGCAGAGAGTGGACAGTCCAGGAGCTCTTACAGACATCTACAGTTTCCTGAAGAATTGCAATCCTCATGATTTGGCAGCACTTTACCATCAATGGGGCGTTAATAACATGATGATGGGGCAAGCAGGTAAGAACAGGAAATACTCTAGTGAAGTGTTCCTCCATCTCAAGGTGAAATATTGTTACTGTAATATACTGTAAGACAAAGTTAAAGTGGTTTAATTAGGCACTATACAGAAAAAAAAAAATACAACTTTTGTATTTGTACCGATGCCTTGAACCTCCAGGGTCCGGTTTTGATTCAGGGTTTGTGTGCATGGAGTTTGCATGGTATCCCCGTGCTTGGTGGGTTTCCTTCGGACGATTTACAATCAGTTTTCATATTATGGCGATAATGGAGATCAAAATCTCCCAAAAATGCCATTCAGCTCTTCAAAACATTTGTGCTGAGTTATAGCAGAGACTATGGCAGAGGCATAGCTAGTTAGACTCCAATTTTAAAGATTAATATGCAGGTTATCCTGGATGATCTTTTTTTTTCTTAGTTCCGTTTGAGTAATCTCAATGGAATAAGGCATTTGAGTGTTTATATAACTCAAATCTGAATCCCAAATCCCTCTTTAAGTTCTGATCAAGAGCACTACAGGATTGTGCACCCCACGTAGTTAGATGATATTCTAAAGTGGAATATGTGGAAATATGAAGTAAGTCTTGTAGGTTCGTCAGGACTGTCGACCACCTCCATGGTTTATTCTCTTCACCTTTTGGTTACGTAGTACTGTTAAGAATTTAAAGTATGTTTACCGATGCTGATTACACTATTTGTCACTAACTGTCGGTTGCCAGCTCTGCTAGTTGTGGTTAGTTAGTTCCACTAGTCGTGGAAAGATATATGTTGGCAGAGAAAAATAATTGATTAAATAAACAAACATCACAATCTGTTGATAATAAAAGGGGTTCAAAGAGCTGTTGTACAAAAGCAATATCACACTCAAGGACGTGTTAGTGTGTTGAATATCAGCACTGCTGTGATGCCTTCAGTATATAGCCGTGCTGATATTCAGTATACAGCACTTCCTGTTGTGTGATATTGCTTAAAGACCACAATCTACTAATATAGTATTAAAGATCATTTGCTTGGGCTTTCAAGCATATCATGAAATATAAGAACTTGTAATGTTCCAATATGCAAACACATGCTGTATATATGACTTGCTACTGTATATGTGTTTATCAGGCTAAGACATAGCTATTTGTAAGAATTTTCCATTTGCATAATAATTTGCACATGCTTTCGCAAATGAATTCATTATTAATTGGACATATTTAATCATTCTTGGATGGACAAAGGTGCTTCTTCTCTTCTTCGTATTGTTTCCATTCCTTTCTTCACCTCTTAGCTCGACAGCAAGTAAAAAGCATGCAAGAAAAAGCAAATAAGGACAGGAGGAATCAAGGGCAAACATATTTGCCTAATGAGACGTTCTTGCTTACTGAAGCATCACTAGAAAGCGACTTCATTTATTAACTTGTTGCACAGCTATCGCCTGTCACTCCATAACTGATCTGCGTTTACACAACACAGTGGGATACACCGAATAAACATTAATTAAAACATTATTGCGCTTGTACATCACACATATTAAATGCCGATGGTTTCCAAGATTCAGCTGGCGTCTCGTAGACACATGTTTTTTCGGTCAGGCACATTTTAATTGACTTTTTTCCAAGTTAAATATTCGTGCTCATTGTTCCTTATTTAATTAACATGAATTGTACCTTCTTCTTTATTATTATTATTATTATTATTATTATTATTATTATTGTATCTTCTACTGGAAGCAGGTATCTATGTACAGTGAGTTTAGATGCCTGCTGTTCTTAAATATGAAAGGCCCATTCGATTACAGGTTCAGGGAAACAAGAGTGCATTAATTTGGGTATTGTAGGATCTTATAAAGAAGGGGAAATAAACAAGAAATCACAAGAGATTTAGATTTATTGGTGTAGCATTCATAAATGTCTATTTTTAATGCTGTGCTTTATATGGCATGGCTACATAAAGCAATCATTTTTGTTAAAATTAGAAAAAAAAACAATACTAAATACAAAGTCATGGACAAACGAACCAGCACAAATATATACTCACTCATTATCTATACCACTTATCCTGTACAGGGTCACAGGGGACCTGGAGCATATCCCAGGGGACTCTGGGCACTAGGCGGGGTGATAGTCCATCGCAGGGCACACACTCACTCTGCCACACACTAGAGGTGATTTGTCCCATCATGCAGATCAGGAGGCAGGAATCGAACCCTGGACCCTGGGGACACAAGGCCACAGAGATAACCACTACATCTCCATGTGGCCTTAAATATATTCAGCAACCCTAAAACAAACCTTTTTTTTTTTCTCCACAAAAAGCAAACAGGGCTTAAGTAAAATTGTGATCTCAGCATAATGTGAATCAGGTGAGGAGTATATCGAGTGACTAGGACAAACAGATAAGCTGTATTTAAGAGACAGGGACCTCTGGTGGCATGAGCTGGGATCCCTGTGTACCGATTTGACACACCAATACACACCACAGAGACAAACACACGGCCTCAAAAGGTTAATGGAACTATTGAGTAATGTCTTCATCTTTATGCAAAATCTTAAAATGTGCAAAAACATTTCAGACAGCTATCGCTGAGAGGTATTTTAAACAACACGCTCCCAATGCCGTGGCAGGCAATCTCCGAGGGCTCACAGCGCCTCAACGCTACAAATATGCAAAGCAGCACAGAGAGGGGAAGAGAGAGACTGAAAGAGCAAGAGGAGTCAAATTAAGTCACCAGCTGCTTTGAAAAAATGGTGATTACTGACTCTCTCTCTCTCTCTCTCTCTCTTTTTTTTTCTCCCCTCCTCTTTGCTGCAAGACAATTTGAGGGGCTGTTGTTGTTCGATGCAGCCAGGACTCGAGTGTTAAACTACATAGAGACAGAGGAAGTTCCTGTCAGCTGTCCAGCCTGATATCATCAGGCTCCACTTTAGCCCTTTAAGTCACATACAATACAGTGACCTTTCTAACATCGGGCTTCCCTTTTGTTCATGCCATCCGCTGCTCTTCCTGTTAGCGCAGCTCATGCATGCTAATAACTTGGAGACTCGTGTTTACGAAAGGTGGCCTGGTTTCGCTCTGCCACCAACGCTCTCAGTCACAGCTTGTCACCACGACAATGCAGGGCCGCAGGGGTCAGAGCAGGTAGGGGCAACCAGTGCCAAGTGACGGACACGAGCCAAGAGGACAGCATTTTATGCGCGTGCTCTTTTTTATCACCCCCGAGGGGAAAAACGTAAAGACGGACCACTCCAAGTTCCACTTCTGTTCCCGTCTCTCCGCCGGGCCCTTCTGCTGCCACACGGGTGTCCTAGCAAATCGCCCGAGCGGATGAGGTTTTGACAGAGCCAGAGCGACATGCAGGAAAAGAGCATCCAGCTGCTCAGCTAGAGGAGAAAAGAGCAAAGGCGGGGGAAAGAGAGGGAGAGAGCAGGAGGGAGGGCAGAGAGAGGGAGAGAGTGGCACACCTGACATGTGACATGGTAGTGTAGATGAGGGCACATCACAGGGCAAGGCTTTTAATTCACTGTAATTTATGCGGTTGTGTGGGGCCTTGTGTGTGTCAGCCTGTCAGAACTGCTCGCATGATGCAGCCAGACAGCTTCTCATCCAAGCCCTCAAGGTAGCTCACATAATGACACATAAGACATACTAATGATGTTTGCTTCTCTTTCTGTCTCTCGTTCTCTCCCTATCCCTCTCTCTTTTGTGATATTCCATATGATGTTTTCTCTCTGTAACTTAGTTTTCCTCCTATTTCTTATTGTGTGTGTGATTGTGTAGGGATGGCGAGGTCAGGTCAGAAAGAGGGCGAGTATGTCTGTCCAGTGTGTGGGAAGAGCTTTAACCAACCCAGCCATTACCGCACACACATGAGATCCCATACAGGTAAAGACATTCATTCATTCATTTATTTATTTAATTTGTATGATTTGATTTATGATCTGATGTCTTAGCAACCTCTGTGCATGTTTCAGATATGTATCTTAAAACATTAATGAAGTCCTGATAAAACAGCATTTTACTTGCTCCATCCCACTATAACTACAGGCTATGTTAAAATATAAGCTTTAAATGACCATATTTGCGCTCATGCAAGAAATCATTTAACATCTCATGCCTAAAGCATCATTTATTTATGTATTTTTTTTGTAAATAAGTCACCTGTTACAGGTTGCACATCTTAACTGTATTTGTAATACACTTCAACTGTGTAATTAGTTGTATCTGCTTAACCATTTTGTCTGGACAATTAAAGGATTAAACAGGAAGTTACATCAGACTTAATAAAAATAATGGAAGAAATAAATTATGTGAATTAATGTGCCTGATTTTGCTATACATTTCCCTTTAAATCTCCCTTTAAACACATCAACTCACACGATCTGAACTGTATGAAACTTAGTTTCGAACTACGAATGCCGAAATTAAATCAAGTGCATAAATAGCCATTAGCCAGTAAAACATATGAAATCACATAAACTCACTAGTCAGGTTCAAATGTTTTGTGTCTGTCTGGAAATGTATTGGTGAGTGATCTTTCTGCGTGATCTGGCTGGCTTTTTTTCTGCCTCCAGAAATATATTTGTGTATGACGAGTGAATTATATGTCACTTCTGTGGGTGAGCTGACTTTTCAATAATCTGAAGAATAAACATTCATTTTGAAGATAACGGCATTCTGCATAATATTAAAAAAGTTCAAAACAATAAATTCATAACGTTTTGAAGAAGAGGATCTGCAGTACTGTGCAAATGTCTTGAGCCACCCCTTATTTCTTCATATTAAATTAAATGATGTAGATTCAATTAAAGAAATGGGAACAAAGGTTTTACTGCGACAGACTGCAAAGTGCCTAACGATTTATTATTTTAGAAATTAGTTGTTTATGTAACAACCTCAGCAGCAACCTCATTTCCCCTCTTGTCTGTTCCTACCGCTCATTCAGCATCACCAGTTTACTAATAACCAGCATGATCATAATCATGATTATATGCACATGTTTCTCACTGGTTCATGCCTTTGCTTAGATGCTTTTTCATGCTTGAATGATTCGTAGGTCGAACAACAAAAACATTCCTGTGAAACTGGTCAGGTACTGGGACTGGACTGGAAATGAGAGGCAAAAACCTGTCAAAAATAAGAGCCAAAAATGTTCTTTTGAGTCATAGAAAACTATGACTCAAAACTACATTACAAATACTAGAAAGTCTGGTTCTTCAGAAGAAAGAAAGAAAGAAAGAAAGAAAGAAAGAAAGATAGATAGATAGATAGATAGATAGATAGATAGATAGATAGATAGATACATACATACATACATACTGTACATACAGACATACATACATACAGACATACAGACATACATACAGACATACAGACATACATACATACATACATACTTTATTTATCCCACAAAATTATGTAGAAAGATGGGGTGAGGGTGGCTCAAGACTTTTGCACAGTACTGTAGGTCATTCAAGCACCAACATCAATTGTGTAACCTTTCACAAAGTATCCATGTGGTTTGCTTTGGAACGAAATATCAGTTATGATCCATCTGTTGTGTATTCGCTCTAAAACAAATGAGCAACTGTGAAATCATGGGGCAGTGGATTTGCAGTGTTAATTTATTTGTGATTGACAAAAACTTGTCACCTACAAAGTGTGTTTTTATTTTCTCTGACTTAAATTAATTATTCATTTGAAAGGATTCCTGCAAAAATAAATAATATTTCTTTGAGAAATCTGCATGCATCTGCGACAGTGTCCTGCTGAAACACAGTATCTTTCATTAAAAGAACAGACTTCTGTTCAGTCGGGTAGACTAGAAGCACTTAGGCAAGCAAGCAGCACAAGAGACGTGTGAGTTCTTTTAGTAGAACGTGCGAAGGTTGCTTGTGTTAGCCGGTCTGATCCCCAGTGACAGAGGCCAAATGCTACATTATACAGAAAGAGGCTTCTCTCCACGCATGGAGTTATAATCAATGTCATCAGTGATTGCTTGCTTCAGTGTTAGTGTCCAAATGAAATGGGGCAGGGGCCCCAGGCCTCCATTAGCATATGCTAACTCTGTATGTCAGCCTAAATTGGTAGTTTCAGCTCACTGTCTGCTGCTTCTGCTGCACTAACTGGTGATGCTAATCTAAGGCTAATGCCGGATGAGCGTGAGGCTCGTGCATGGTCTGGCTGCTGGTTGCTTTTAAAGGAGCTTTGTTCAGAAACTCTACAATAAATTTGATTTCATATTTAAAATGTAAATATATAATTATGCTACTAGCCAGCATCTGATTTTTATTTGTAGAAGCTGTAGCCTCATAGCCTCATAGGCCAAACCAGGCAAACAGCACTGCAATCACGGGGCAGTGAATTTGCAGTTCGATTCGAGAAAGAAAAAAAGGGTGCCAGATGGTTGGTGCAAAGGCTGACATACTAATCCGAGCATGTGTGATGTATCTGAGGACACTGTTGCAATGAAAATGCCAGTGTTGCTTTATTCATATATGAACATATGACAACATGCATTTGTCAATTCCAAAAATGGCATATGTAATCCCATGTCTTGTTTATTTTATGAACACCCATAGAAAACTGCTGAAAAGACTATATTTCCAGACAGAAGTGAAATCATGAATAATAATAATAATAATAATAATAATAATTATTATTATTATTATTTTAAATCCCACAACTACAAAAGCACATTTAAGAATCAGTTATACTGTAATTTTTATCACAGTAATTAAATTAACAAATAAAGCCAAACAAAACAGATGAGCTTATTTGCTTAAACTATTAAACCAGTGAAGCAACAGACAATAAGTTCTGGCAGTAAAACCTGGCAATAGGATGATGTTTTACCAACCTTGAAAAAAAACCTGCAATTCTTTCAATTTCCTGGTATAATAATTAAGATCAGTTGTACACCATAGTACACGTTATACGTTTTTAATTACGCCACCCCAATCAACTCACTTAGGAATTCTAACCAATCCTTCTCTTTTCTGTAGACATGCTTGAGCAATCCAGTCTGACAGAAGCGGTTAACTAATCCGTCCTGTTTCGGCTAAAAAGTTGGACCAATCGCATCCACTCCTGCAGTTAATAGAGTTATTTATTCCTGCATGAGACATTTTCTAATTAACTTAGTTGGGTCTGAATTCCAAATACAAACAGATTAGTAACTGCAGTGACCCTGGCCAGGATAATTTGCTAAAGATGAATGAATGAACATAGTTAACAAATTGCAGAGAAATACACAAGCAGCCTCCTGTGCAAGCAACCCGCTGTGGCCACCACTTTCCCATAATGAACTTGGACCTTTTTTTTTTTTTGTGTGTGTGTCCTTTTGTGTTTCTGACCGGTTGCTCCCATTTGTGTGTAAGTCCACTCCTGCAAACTTGTTCCCAATGTAATGTTTCTTTTTACCAGGGAGTCCAATATACACACATACTCATAGGTTTCAATATGACCTTAAGGATGGGCTTGTCTATTTGATGGTGTGATATTAATCTGTTAACAATCCACACTTTAAGATAAGTGGGAGTAAAGTGGGACTCCTCGTAATGCTTTTCTACTGTTATAGCAGGTAAAACATCTACCAAGATTAGCCATTTCAGACCAAACCAAGTAATCATATCAAAGGTCAGATCATACAAGGGTGCGGCAAGTTGACATTACTAGGATGGCCGGGTCTTTTCATAGCCCAAAGCAAAATACCACTTCTGCAAATGCATCAGGTGGAAGAGGTCCAGGGAAACAACCTGCAAGGGTATATCTGTTAAGCGGAACAATCTCTGAGCATTTAGTTTGCAAGATAATGCACCTCATGAAAGAAGCAATACCCAAACAAATTTTCTTTATTTTGTTTGTTCCCTTTCATTTCGCCAATGACTGTAGCTGAGAGCGATAAAAAAACAAAAAAAAACTCCCATACTGTTGGTCAACTGCATCCCAATAAAATCCTTGGATGCCTGATTCTGCTCCAAAAAATCCCCATCCAGGGCTTACACAGAGAACATGTTTTTAGAGATCACACAGGTTTGATAAGATAAATGAATGACTGGTGAGCCATTTCGGATTGCAACAGATATTCTGAAACAATCTATGCAGTTCTGTCATCAGTGATTGTTAAGTTTTTATTATTATTATATATATATTTTTTTTTAAATAAAACTCACCAGTCACACTGGTCATGGCTGACATGACATTCAGTGTATCACACAGCTTTTGATCAGTCATTGCTGTATTTTTGAGTTACCTGCTCATGCTCTGGAAGATCATGTTTATTTTGTTTAAGTTGATTACAAAGTGCTTCATTTTCATTACTGCTGTAGCTCTTCTTTACCTTCCTACCTTTCTTTGGTGGTGTCTCTAAAGGTTGAGTGACTTGCTCATGGCACAATCTGCACCTGCCCTTTTATGGTGTTTAGGGGGTGTTACCTGTGGTAATTACTCGTATGCTAATCCTATGTACCTCCTATGTAAGATCAAGTGGATCATTCGGCTTGTCTGGGTAAGAACGGATCAGGATGCTTAAGAACGTTTGGAGCATCTGGCATTGATTTCTCTTATTTTTTTCTCTAATTGAAAATTAAAAGGAAAATTTAAGAGAATGTTGCTGCATGAGGCTGATTGTCGTTTTGTCCTTAACAGTAATAAACTTTTGTCATTTTTGATGAGTTGATTTTTCTCCTGGCTGAGAAGCTGCAGTTTGTGAAAGTGATTCACCACCGCTGCAGCAAAAATAGCCCATTTCTTTAAGGGTGAACATGAAGTAGTCATCTAGGCTTGTCTAGAAATCACCCTGTAAATGCCCGAAACAAGGAGACTCTTAAGATTGAAAGGATTTCTGAGCAAAGCCAATCCTGTGGAACGTTCTGTTTAGGTTAAAGACCTGTTCTGAGCAGGTTAAAGTACTGGTGTGTTAAGCGATTGCAGCGGGCAGAAGATGGAATGGGAAAGTAGTCTCGCTTTTCTCTAGACTAAATACACACACATTCAAGTAGAACTCTTTTTAAGCTACCATCATCTCTGTCCGCTCTTTTTCTTAGTCATAAGGTAATTTCCTGTTGAGATAAGTGCTGCCTCAAGGAGGCTGAGCTGAAAAACTTGGATGCCTTCTAAGTGGGTGGATTGCTTTTGAGCATTAGCTGGTAAACGAAACTCACAATAAACAAACGGTGGAACGGTTCCATGTATCTAATTTAATTTAAGACTGTGAGTTAATTGTGAGTGGGGTACCACCCAGTCATTAAGATAAGAATGACCATGATTTTGAGTTTATTTAAAAAGATGTCTGATAAAATCTCAAATGTAATGCCTTCGAGATCTTTAACCAGGAAACCTTAATCTGGGTTAAGGAATGATTAGGTACAGTACTCTACCAATCTGCTGTGTGTTTTCTTTTCCAGCTCTCAGTTACTGTATGTGGCAATCTGCCGTAAGAACTACATGTTTCTCTTTTTTAGTTGGAGAGAGAACATCATTTCATGGGCTATAAATACATTATTAGAGACTGATGGTGAGACCGAATAAAAGCCGTCATTGGGGTGTCTAGAAAGAAATGAAGTCTGGTATGACTGCCAAGGAATGATCTGATTCTAACCTTGTAAGACATTTCATACAGGTGTCCCTGGCTGAAATCTTGCTTTTTCAGTAACTTGGTGCAGTGAATGAAATTCTTAATGATGCTGTGATATGCAGCAACGTCCAAGGAAATGGCAATGGAATTATTATTACTGACAAATTAAGTAATCTATCTAGATAGCAGATGTTCCTCAGCTTAAAAAAGTTGGCTTCTAATGAACATGTCTCAACATGCAAATTACTTAAAAATACAGTATAAGGTATGTCTACATTGTTAAGTAATGTACTCAATGAAGCAATAGAGACGTTTGATTATTGGTTTGACATTGTGTGCCTCAGTTCTAGAAACATGATTAAATTTCAGCCTTTGGGATCTTATCGGCCATTCTGGCAGTTTTCCTTTTACAGATCTCTTAAATGACTTTATCTAGCATGTACGGTCTTGTGTGAGAGTGAGAAGACTAACAAGATTAATACTGTGTGTTGAATGGATAGCACCGTCTGGTTTATTGAACCAGGACAAACAAAGAATATTCAGCATGCTATTCTTACTTACCCAAGACAGAGAACATTGACAGGACCAAGGAAAAAAGAAAAACAGTAGACTGTATTTTTAGTAGCTAATCGCACTCTCAGGAAAAAAACAAAAGAATACTACTAAGCATACAACTTTTAGTAATATGATTGATATAGAGCATAACAGCACTGGGACGTTTAACTACTGTATATGTAAATATATGTAATACATCATCACAGGAGTTCTAACACTAAGAGTTATTTACACTAACTATAAGTCACAGCAAGGGTGAAAGTAGGCCTGTATGTTCCGCAGTACTGTAAAGAGGAGAGAGCAGCTGCCTGCGAAAAAACCCACATTTAAAACCAGCTACAGAAGCACTTTCAGTAAGATAATTTGTGTCCTTATTTGGTCCAGGTTGTTCTGTTCAGTGCTAACGTGAGCTAAAAAAAAGCTAACTAGCTTCTAACACAAGGATGCGCCCTAGCTTTACATTTAACGCTATTTGAGACTCAACCCCAAAACCCCAGACGTTAGCAGATATTCTATAAGTGGAAAAAGTAGAAATATAAAGTAGTATAAGTAAATCTCGTTTTTCTGGACGGTCCACCACAACCATGGTTCATTCTCCTCACCTTTTGGCTACATAGTGCTGGTAAGAATTTAAAACTGCTTTCACCGCTGTTAATTAAGCTCAATGTCGGTCACTAACTGTCGGTCAGCTTAGCGCTAGTTCCGCCAGTCACAGAAAGATACGTGTTGACGGAGCAAAATAACAGATTAAATAAACAAACAAGTCATTATCTCTCGTGATATTCATTACAACAGTACTCCCTCTCATGTGATATTGCTTAACTAAGTACACCAAGCTAAACTACCACCAAAACACAAGCTGTGGTATCAGTTGTGTGTTAGTACCTACTGTGTGTGATGATATGAGCTGATGTAATGTGATGATTTTATGATATGGTAGAGAGAAAAAGTGGAATGGTAAACAGAGTCGTTCGAGTAGAAACATTAAGACGGCTAGAACGATTAACCATCCGAAGAACTATTGAAAAACCTGTAATGGAAGTAGCACTTTTACATGTTCTCTGTAAATTGCTGTTATTCTTTTTCAGTGTAAGATATTGATTCAAAATAGCATCAAGCCTAGCCTTTATAGACATGTGTTTAATGTACATCTGCCATGGCACTGCTCATAGACATTACCTTTTTTATATTATAAAGTTTTGTTTTTAATTTTTAGCACTTTGTGTTCTTAGCTGGCCACCTTCTTCCTGCAGACCTTTTAGAGTGCAATGGACTCCTGGGAGTCCAACATCTGCAGAAGCCCCCCAACAAGTATGTTGAATTTTCTGTTTGGCGAGTGTGTGTCTGTGTGTGTGTGTGTGAGTGTGTGTGTGTGTTTTGATCTAGACCATTAGTCTTCTAGACCGTCTTCTGCTATACATTCTCTGCTGTGCCATGTGCTGTGATGTCACTTCAGCTATTATGTGTGATCGCTATGACCACCGCTGCCACGCAACTTTCTAAAAATAAACAGGTCCCATTGTGCCCGGCATTCTCGGAAAACTGGAAGGACAAATGTATTGCGTCTGCTTTAACAATAAGAGATGTGGCCTGCTGCAGCAAGGGTGCCTTCCTTAATGAATTACCCCCTTTGCATGTGTTGCATACGACAAATGGTAAAATCAGAGAGAGACGAAAGGTCAAATTAAATATGTATTCTAGCCTCTGTGTGATGTACTGACAATAACCTTTAATGTAATTAAGTGGGTTGTGTTTTGGACGGAATTTCACTTTATTTTCCCCTGGGGAGCCCGGGCCGCTGCCCTGGGAGGAGTGCTCACTCTGGCTCAGACCTTATCATGCTGCTAGCGAGACTCAGATAGTCTTGATTAATAGTGTCTGTCTCCTTTTTTTTATAAGACGTGATTTATGATAATGCCCCCTTTTTCAGCCTCTCGAAATGACAATTATTTCCTAGTGGGTAATTCATTCATTTTTCAAAAATAATAATATGGAGCAAATGAATGGCAGACTCATTTGTTTTGCTCAGGTGTGGGGGGATATTTTTATGCAATTGCACGAGGACAACGCAGTGTATTGGTCTAATTAAGCAGAGAAGAGCGGGACCAGGACAATTATACCTGTTCCGATGCTCTGAAAGAGATGAGCAGAAGCAAAAGCTTAGGTGTGTGTATGCCTGTCAAGTTTCCCTCTCAGTGCAAACTTCATGTGCCCAGACTTTCAACATCCACCATCGTTATGACGTTCTATGGCTCAGGGGAAGGTAGGCAGTGATACTCGTGTCTGTGGGTTTCTGTGTTTCTACGAGCAGCTGACAGAAACAGAAAACAAAAGGCTGACTTCCCCTCAGGGGGAACAGTCAACCGTCTCCATATGGCATGTCATCAGCTCATCAATCATGGCTACGGCCCCTCCTCCACCCCCTGCGCTCCCAACCTGCCTCTGTTTTCCTCCTAAAAAAGGAAAGTATCACTTTGACAGCTAGCTCACCGGCCAAAATCTCTCTCGCTGCTCGCAATGTCTCATCTTGACGCTGACCTCGGCCTGCCCTTGTGTCTGTCTGTTCCAGGTGAAAGACCGTTCCAGTGTCAGTACTGTCCCTACAGTGCCTCGCAGAAAGGCAACCTGAAAACCCATGTCCAGACTGTACATCGGCTCACCTTTGACAATGCCCAATACCCTGACAGGAGGCTCCACCATGCCCCATCTGTTGACCACACACACCCTTCAAGTCCTGGATCCTCCCACAGAGCGACCACTTCCTGAACAGGAAACCTCAGCTACACGGGTTAAAGAGGAGAACATGTCCATCCAAAGATCTGTTATCTCCTCAGGGGTAATGTGTTCCTAGATGTAACCAAGGAGGGCTGATTTTATTAAACACATTCAAGTGTATATATTATATTGTAGAAGCTTGGCTGTCTTTAGTTTCAGGTTCTGTGCCAACTGTAATTGGAAGCTGATGTCAACTTTTTTTTTGTGTGAATTCATGTGGAATTCAAACTAAGTCAGTTTGCAAACATAACAGAAACATTTGGTATAAGCTTCCTTTTCCCTTCTTCCCCTGAACCCATTTCATACTTGACCGAAATGTTGACCTTGATGCAACGTACTGTAGCTTTTTATGCACTGTCCCAAACTATCATCAGTTGATTCCTTACAAATGCTGCTTCCTTACAAATAATGGCCAGGATGATGTTATAAATTGAAATGGTAGCCTTAGTTTGTGTGCTTGTGTGTTTAACTCCTCAGGACTTCAGTTAGATACAATTCCAAAGTCTGTATTATGATTAATATTATTATTATTATAATTATTTTTGTTAGATTTATTGTGGTACTTCTAGAAAACCTGCAGGTTATCTGTCTGGCATTAACCACAAAGCTATGTCATTATTTTTTCAGAGACTGTGGTATGTACAGTCTAGAGTATGTACAAACATTTAGAAAGCTTAGGCATTCTTCGGTTGTCCACTGGAAGAACCCTCGACGAAATTCCAAAGTCAAGGACCCTTAATTATCCATTGAACCCTTTTAAAGAGCTCTTCAAGTTCTTCAACAATGGTTTCTAAGACTGTGTATTAACAGTGTGTCAGACGTTCGAAATTTAGCTGTCTTGATATCAGATGGAATGGTGGTGCAGTAAACAGCCCTAGGGTTCCTGGTTTGATCCTGAGCTTTGTTTACTGTATGTGTGGATTTTCACCAGTTCTTCTCATTTCCCTCCTTTCCCCATGGGTTCTAGAGTTTCCTCCCTCTTTCAGAAATAATCCAGAATCCACAGATTTCATGATTCAAGGATAATGTGCTTACCGAAGATGTTTTTGTACTTGGTACAAAACCTTAGAAGAAAAGCTTTATTGGATAATTAAGGTTCCATACCCGCCGTCACACTGAGCCACGTTACCATTACATGATCAAAATAATAAGGGCATGGCTTAAGAAATTGTACGACTTGACAGGAATGCAGTAGCAACCATAAGGACATAGTATTGTTTCCCTTAATGTGGAGCTGCCACATTTTTCTAAAAAGCCTGGTGAGGACGTGGTAGAATCAATACTCAGGAAGAACTTAATAAAAATGTATTAACAATGAAATTGACCAGGTAATGGCGAACTAACACCTGTTAGGGACTTCATTGACATACAACAAACATAGGGCAGACTGGTAAGATTGGACATTGTCCTGATTTAGTTGTTATTGGGATTACGTTTATATTTACATTTAGGCATTTGGTAGACACTCTTATCCAGATGTGACCGCATTGTTGCTCAGTGGTTTATGGCCATGGTAGATCCATGCCATGTTGTGGAATATCATATTAACTTCATATTACGTTCGTGTAGTACTTACAACATTTAGGTTGTCAGTGCGCCACTTCACGTTCAGAGAATTTAGTACAAATACTGGGGGTCCAGTTCCTCACACTGTGGGTGTTGCAGTATTTATTCCAAACTGTCAGACTGGAAAAAGTATAGTGCGATCTGATCAGATATAGTAATAACTTGGTTCAATATCATTAAACATGGTTGTGCATGATTGTGCGATGTGAAATTAGTGACAACGTGACAGACGTATTGAGAACCTGACACGATCGTTTCTAGGAAATAGGATGGACTTGATAAATTTGCATTTTTCCAGTTTGACACTGTTCATGCTGTATTCTTCAATACTGTTAGGACGCTGTGGGAACTTCATAGTCTTCGTCCGAATGTGACGGGCCCTTAGACTCCTAAAAATTTTGTACTCCAACTCTTTCTAAAAGGGCAACAATCTGTTTTAGGCATCTACATACAGTAGATACTTTAAGGGTTCACCAGTGGGACAACCAGGAGAATCCTTGAGATTTCTATAAAATGTTACAACAGCAGGAATTTTATATTGGATTTTCTTAATTCATGGAAGCATGTGTCTTTTAAAATCAGGGCCAGTTTAATTTTCTAGAAACCGTTTAATTAGTCTTAACATTATTTTAATATTTTTTTCCATAGGTTAAAGGAATTTGCAGAACTGTTATATTTTGTGTGATGTTACAAAGAAAGTCAGGAAATTATTAATTTTTCCAGTTTAGTTTGTTTGCTTTCAACTAGTTAGAGTTTGTATTTGATCAATTGTCGGATTAGTTTTATCTAGAATTATGCGATTACCATTAATCGCATCTTAAAATCTCAAACAGGTTGAGAAAAAAAACATCTGATGTAAGCTGATGGCACATAAGGACTTAAAGCCATGATGAATTCTTTTCCCCCAATATTCAAGTTATTGCTGGAGGACTTAATATAAATGTACAGTACTGCAATTCATCTTATTAAATCAGTTTAAATTATTGCTTTATAGAAATTAGCTTAATAGCTCTGATCAGATCTATAGATCAAGAGGTAGCGTGTTTTATAACGCCTTTAAAAAGCTTTAGAATGCCATATTTTTAGATGGTAACTACTTAAAGCAAGGAAATTCATGGCCATATATTTCTATGAATGTTGAATAATATACTTGGGTATTTACATATTTAGTAATACACAGTTGTGCAAGTTTAAATACATTCATATATTTACAGTAATCAACAAGGAACATGTATCTTGATATTTCCAGATTGCAATGTATATGCTGAATCTTAATGAAGGAATATTTACTGATTCCAAAACTGTTGACCATAAGGCATCCCCACTGTTATCTGTTACCATTGTTATGGTCACATTTATATGAATTCATTTGTCAGATAGTTTTATTTAAAGGGAAAGCTGCGTTTAAGGTTAAACTTAAATTTCCCTACACATTGGTGAAGACTGATAGAGTGCATGCGACAAATTAACAAACAAATAGAAAGTTTGCTAATCGACTTCAGTGATTAGCGTCACAAATTTAAAGTCCCTATACTGCAGGGACGGGCCTGTTTCTTAAATCAATGATCAAGGATCCAAACATATTAATTAATTTATTCCGTTCATAACCGCTGATTACTTTGAAATATACAAACTAGTATGTTGCTCGGTGCTGCTAGCCGCCCAGAAAACACAACTTTGAGCATAAATAACAAGACTATTCCAAAAAAGTAAAACTAAGATTACAAAACTAAACTAAGCGACTTTGCTTGGTCGTTTTACAGCGTATTCTAAGAGTATAAGCAATAACTCCTGATAATCATAGGCTCTGGTTTGAATCCAGCTGGTGCCATTGTAAAAATTAATCTTGTTATGTCAGTTTAACAAAAGCGAAATGCAATTTGTCACCTATGATTTTTTTTTTTTTGACCGCAGCCAGAATAACGTTATACTGATTTGCAGTGACACAAACCATGCTATAACGTCTTCTCCAGGTTTTTCTTCAATTTGTGACCCCCTCATACATGATGTACTGCTGAATGGAACACAATAAGTCGAAAAATCAAATCATTAAAACATTCAAGCAACACATTATTCTATTATAGATTAAATGATTACTTTGCTGAGCTAAACGCTAGATGCATTAGAACAGAATGTAATGAGTGAAATAGCATTGTTTGGAAAACTGATTAAACTTTTCATTAATAGTAGATTCTTTCCCTTAATTTCCTTCTTATTTAACATAATTTTTGTGCTTTTGAGTAGAGATAGTAAATAATTCAATGTATGGATTTTTGTGGTATGACTTTGTGTTTGCCAGATTTATTTCCATAACTACAACAAAACTGTTCGTTACATGTTTGGATCCATTCCATCACATATACACTGTCCATTATTTAACTTTGAAGACTCCCAAAATAAAGTTTACCTCTAATATTTCATTTTGGTTGTGTCCTTATTGATTTCCATCCTGATTTAATGAAGCCCGGATTGTTAATTTCGTTAAACAGTGTACTTTATCTACGGTGCAGCTTGTATTATTTTCTCATCATTGGTTTTTGAATGGAGAAGAAAGGAAATGTCTATTTCGTCTACACAAAAACAAGATTTCCTAAATGTGTAATGCAGGCAAAGATTCACATACATAAAAGATTTCAAAATTTGTTTATTTATATTATTAGAGAATATTCATTAAATCATTCATTCATTCCTAGGTACCCAAATGCACCCATACATTATAGGGTACCATGTACACACAAATTCACACACTCGTTCACACTTAACAGCAATTTATACTTCACCAAACCACTTGCTGTGACAAAGGATTTTCAAAAAAGGTTCAAAAGTGACTTCAAAAGAGTTACTCTATCAGCATGTGCAATTTGAACAACCTACATCAATTAAGTAAAAAGTTAGCATAGCTTTTTGCATTACTTTTGGTACAGCTCTCATAACGCCAAGTTTCTATAAGCACCAGAAATGCATGCTGAAGTTCCTTAGAGAACCATTTGAAATGATAATCACGTTGTGCGCTTAAAACCTTGACCGCTTGTTCAGAATTTAAACCCTCTATTTCTCCATCTCTGACCCTTTCATGTGACGCATGTTCAGATATATTAACACTGAAAGCCTTGATGGCGAGAATGTACTGCATATTGATCTGCTCCACTTGTGCATGCGTAGCCACTGCTACATGTGTGCACTGTGACAAATAGCTCTGGATTACACTCTTACGCCCCTGTGCCTCAGACCTCCAAATGGCGAGTTCTAGTCAGGGGGCGTTCACATCTTGACTACAAAAAAAAAAAGAACTGTGTTATATAGGATCCATTAATGGTCAGTGATGAAAATCCTAATGAACGGAAGCGCAAAATTGCACAGATTCATTATTATGAGGTAAGTCACAATTAAAGTAAATTCAAACATGTATGTCAAAATAAATGTTTTCTTTGCTGGAAACAAGCGTTCCTATCTCAAAGATTGAAACATTCGAGTAATGCTTGATTTTTCCAATAAAAATAAACTAAACACTAAAACAATTTTTTCATGTTTTTACCATGGTCGATACTTTTACTCAAGAGGGAATTTTAAACTTTTATAATATTTAACTTAAACATTTATAAAGATGTATAGCAGGGACCTGACTTATTTTTAACCAAAGTCATTAAGTGGACATAATTCCTGATCTATGACATTTTAACAGTGATGCTTTGTTGACACAAGGTTCTGTTTCTGAAATATCTGAATTTTATGTTTTATGAGTCCAAAAATATTTATATTTATTACATAGCATTTAAAGTTAGAACCACCAGTCTAATCCTACTATTTGTGTATATTTGTATGTCAATATATTGATATTATTATCATAATCATTCAGTTTTGGTTAGTAACCACTATCATAGTCAGGATCACAGAGCCTGGATCTGGAGCCTGTACAGGGACCTCTGAACATAAGGTGGGTGACCGTCCTGCCCTGGATGAGATGCCATAGATCTAGAAAACCAAAAACACAAACAGGTACCATAACATGGTTGCATAGGTCCTTCTTGTGCCCAAAAATATCCGTGACTCGTCGATGCATGAACTCGACAAGTGCTGTTCTTTAAGTTGCAAGGTGGGACCACCATGGACTTGATGTCCAGCATGACATACCCTCGCCTGACTGAGACCTGGGGAATTCAAGGCCAAGTCATCATCTTGAAGATTTTGTCTTGCTCCATGTCCCACTGTTCGGGAACATTTTTTGCATGACCGGTTGCATTATGTCCTGCAGAAAGAAGCCACGGCCATTAGCGAATATCGTTGCCATGAAAAGGTATACTAGGCCTGTAATGATGTTTAGGGAGGAGGTGTTTTTTCAGATCAACAACCACATTAATGCCACGACCCAAGGTTTCTCAACAGAATATCCTCCAGAACATGCACATGAAAAAGCCCACATATAAAAGTAATTGAGATTCATCAGATCAGCACACCTCCTTGCATTGCTCCATGGTCCTATTCTGATGCTCATGAGCCCATTGCACGTGCCTTTCAGTGGTGATGACGGGTCAGGATGGACACTCTACAGCTACGCAGTCCCGTACGAATCATGTGTCAATGCATTGTGTGTTCCTTTCTATCATAGTAATCATTAACTTTTTCATCAATTTGTGCTAAAGGACCAGATGTGCTAGCCTTCGTTCCAAATACATCAGTAAGCCTTGGTGTCCATGACCTTGTCATTGGTTGTTCTTCCATGAACCCAACCCACAAGACCTGCCATTTTGGAGATGCAGTGCATGCACCTAAGCCATCACAATCTGGCACTTGTCAAAGTCGCTCAGATGCTTGCTCTTGTCCATTTTGTTCCAATACATGTTCCACACTTGTATTTGTTCCAATACATTAACCTTGAGAACTGAGTGTTCACTTGCTGCCTAATATATTGAACCCCTTGACAAGTTGCACTGTAATTATGTAATGGAGGTTATTCACCTCACCTGTCAGGGGTTTTAATGCTATGGCTGATTGGTGAATGTTAGTAGACTTATGTCAGTTGCCTGGAAGGGCTTATATAAAGTAAAGTATTTATATACAGAATGTTTTTTTTTGTGTTTTTTTTTTTTTTTTGCTTTTCAATTGCACGTAAAGCTAATTGGCAAGTAGTACTGTAGATCCCGGATATTAATTTCAAATAACCAGCTGCTTGCTAAAGGTAACAAGTTACACCTGGTTGCTAAAGTTTTTAAATCAGAACTTACTGCAAGTTCAGAGTTTCAGTCTTAAAAACAATAAGAATAATTATATACACACATGGACAAAATTGTTGGTACCCTTCGGTCAATGAAAGAAAAACTCACAATGGTCACAGAAATAACTTTAATCTGACAAAAGTAATAATTAAAAAAAATTCTATGAATGTTAACCAATGAAAGTTAGACATTCCTTTTCAACCATGCTTCAACAGAATTAGTTTTAAAAAATAAACTCATGGAACAGGCCTGGACAAAAATGATGGTACCCCTAGAAAATACTGAAAATAATGTGACCAAAGGGACATGTTAATTCAAGGTGTGTCCACTAATTAGCATCACAGGTGTCTACAATCTTGTACTCAGTCAGTGGGCCTATATATAGGGCTCCAGGTAGTCACTGTGTTGTTTGGTGACATGGTATGTACCACACTCAACATGGACCAGAGGAAGCGAAGGAAAGAGTTGTCTCAGGAGATTCGAAAGAAAATTACGTTAAAGGTAAAGGCTATAAGACCATTTCCAAGCAGCTAGATATTCCTGTGACTACAGTTGCACATATTATTCAGAAATTTAAGATCCATGGGACTGTAGCCAACCTCCCTGGACGTGACCGCAGGAGGAAAATTGATGACAAATCAAAGAGACGGATAATCCGAATGGTAACAAAAGAGCCCAGAAAGACTTTTAAAGAGATCCAAGGTGAACTTCATGCTCAAGGAACATCAGTGTCAGATCGCACCATCCGTCGTTGTTTGAGCCAAAGTGGACTACATGGGAGACGACCAAGGAGGACACCATTGTTGAAAACAAATCATAAAAAAGCCAGACTGGAATATGCCAAACTACATGTTGACAAGCCACAAAGCTTCTGGGAGAAAGTCCTATGGACAGATGAGACAAAAATGGAACTTCTTGCCAAGGCACATCAGCTCTATGTTCACAGATGAAAAAATTAAGCATATCAAGAAAAGAACACTGTCCCTACTGTGAAACATGGAGGAGGCTCTGTTATGTTCTGGGGCTGCTTTGCTGCATCTGGCACAGGGTGTCTTGAATCTGTGCAGGGTACAATGAAATCTCAAGACTATCAAGTGATTCTAGAGAGAAATGTGCTGGCCAGTGTCAGAAAGCTGGGTCTCAGTCACAGGTCATGGGTCTTGCAACAGGACAATGACCCAAAACACACAGCTAAAAACACCCAAGAATGGCTAAGAGGAAAACATTGGACTATTCTAAAGTGGCCTTCTATGAGCCCTGACCTCAATCCTATTGAGCATCTTTGGAAGGAGCTGAAACATGCTGTCTGGAAAAGGCACCCTTCAAACCGGAAACAACTGGAGCAGCTTGCTCATGAGGAGTGGGCCAAAATACCTGCAGAGAGGTGCAGAAGTCTCATTGACAGTTACAGGAATCGTTTGATTGCAGTGATTGCCTCAAAAGGTTGTGCAACAAACTATTAAGTTAGGGGTACCATCATTTTTGTCCAGGCCTGTTCCATGAGTTCATTTTTTTATATATAATTCCGTTGAAGCATGGTTGAAAAGCAATGTCTGACTTTCATTGGTTAACATTCATAGAATTCTTACTTATTATTACTTTTGTCAGATTAAAGTTATTTCTGTGACCATTGTGAGTTTTTCTTTCATTGACCAAAGGGTACCAACAATAATTATTATTATTGTTTTTATTTAGCTTCATTTTTAGATATTTTTAATCAAACAATATGGCCTTGTGTTATTATTATTATTATTATTATTATTATTATTATTATTATATTTTGCTCTAAAGTTCTAAAATATAAAATATAGGTACAGTTTCCTTATTATTCAATTTGAACAAGCAAGCAGAAACTATTAAGTCTTGTTCAGTTTCATGATAATAATACATAAAATCTTATTATTCTTTTGTACATTTAACTTTCTTTTCAAAAGGTTAAGATGGTGAGGAGCCCCATCACACCATTTGGAGAGAGTATGATCCACTCCAGTTGTTACTAGTCCTGTCACAGGTTAGAGGTCAGAGCGAATCTGGGGAGTTGTCAGAAGTAACTAAGGACACTGTTGGCGCTGTTGAAGGAGAATGGAAGAAAGTAGGGAACACGCACCAGGCCCTGATCACCACGCTCGACAAAAGGCCAAAGGAATTTACAACACTTCAAGTGTTCCCGACACCCCAACAGCTTCGGCGGCTGAAATATGTAAATACGCCACTAATCAAACGATCTGGAATTGCAAATGCCACGGAGAGGTCGTGACCCGGAGCCTTGCTAATGGAGGGTTTAGGGCATCAGCGGAGCAGGTTGGAATGACGGGTACCGCGGGGTTGGGAGCGGAGAGCGGACCCCTGGCGGACGACCTCTGCCTGCAGGCCTCTCACTACGCTGACAGTAATGAATGGAGAGAGCTGTTTATGCATATCAACGATTATTTACACCCAAACAGCTGAGATAGCGCACGTTAGTCATCAGGGACGCACACACTCACTTCACTTTAGCTCACCTCACAGGTCTGCTGTCAAATATGAGGCCAGTAGCCAAGAGGGTGGTGCCCCAAGCAAGGAGCTTGTTTTTTTGAAGTCGGCGCACGTAGTTTTTATTGGATTCAGGACCAAAAATTTATGTGTAACATCAATTGAAAGTACAAGAAAATACAGCGCCTACAGCACAATGCAAAACTCACATGCCCTTAGGACAAAATGAAGAATACGAAAGGAAATAATTTTCTAGACATTTTTTATTAGCAACTAAATACCTATGATTTCACCAAAGTTTATTTATACTGCCAAGCAACAAATATAATAAAAAAGATTTGCACACGAATCAAACAACCTTTACAAAAAAATATGTTGTACTGCATTTACAGGCACCTAGCAGTCTTTTACCATGTCTGGGTTTTATGGTTTGCTAGAACTCGTGACTCATATCTGCACAGAAGAGAATTAGGAGGATCTAACGTATGCTAATCAGAAGCTATTCGCTTGGCCCCTGCTCTTAAAAGCGCAAATGGTTCCCAGGACATCCACTGACATTTAACATCGCCTACACTAATTTGTATTTAATAGGCAAAAAGTGATTAGCATTAACATTAATGACATTTCATACATTGCCATCCACATTTTTTTTGCCTTACTGATACTTAACTAAAGCATGTGGCAGAAAGGATCCCAGAGCTTAAACTAATGCTACGCTTTTGGCGTTTAAAAAAATCAAAAATCCTTCTGTCGCTTGCAGTGGTAGCGTTGTCTGTTTAGCACAATGACTTTAGAAGAAAAGCCATCCAACAATGAGAAACATCACGTATAAAGAAGTGTAAATCCTGTAGTGTGGAGCTCAGGGTATCAGTCTGACATTTTATGGAATAACCAGCGTTCTTCTAGTAAATGCAAGAGAGGATTAGCAGAGGAATAGATGATATTTCTAGAGCATCTTTAATATAAGCTATAGATTTAGAGTGTATGGCAAAGGCAATGCCTCTATCTATGTCTGTTCAGTCCTCAAAATATAACCTTAGCCAATATATACATATATATTAAAATATAACCTTAACCCTGATGCAGATACCCTGATACATGTCTGTCATTACATTAGCTCAAATGTAAATCAGAGTGACCATGATCAGACCAAGTTAATAAATAGTACTGTGGTAAACTGAGGTCTTTAGCCACTCCTCATTTTGTAATATTAAATTAAACACAATTGAGTAGTTTAAATTAAAGAAATTTGAACAAACATGAAAGGCTGCAAAGTGCCTAAAGATACTATTTAAAATTTTTTTTATTATTATTATTTTTTTTATTTTATTTAACAACCTCAACAGCAACCTCATTTCCCCTCTTGCCTGTTGCACTCAGCATTCTGTCATCATCTGCATCTGTTTTAAGCTTGAATGATTCGCATGTCATTGCGTGGCTTAACAAACAAAAATTCCTCTGAAACTGGTTGGGTACAGGGACTAGACTAAAAATAAGGGCCAAAAACTTGCCTTAAATGAGAGCCAAATAAGTCCTTCAGGGAGTCCGGAGAACTTTTCCTCCAGACTACATTTTAAATAAAAGAAGGCCTGGCTCTTTGGAAGCACAATATGAAAGTTTGAGGGATGACTCAAGACTTTTACATAGTACTGTATTATGAAAGTTTGAGAACACATACTTTCTAACATTATCTGTTCAATTCCTATTTGAATACATTCAGATATGAATGTATTATTTAATGTAGGTGACTAAGCTTCGCTCTGTTTCATACTGTATGTACAAACTCGATCCTTTGTTGGAATCATAACCTTAAACTGAATTAAGTGCTACAATTCTACCAAAGACAATAAATTCCCAATGTAATATCCTCAATGCTGACAAAATGGGCCAAAATCGTCCAATGATACAAAATTGCACAATGCTCTAAACTTTTAAGCACTTTGTTGTTTTACAACTTGTACTCCCTCATCCATGTCATTTGATCTAATTATCAAGTCAGTAAAGGTCTTTGCCTGGAGGAGAACATCTTAACCACTCATTGTGCTCTACATCTAAGTGATGTTCTCAAAGTCAGAGCAGTGCAAGGACAATTCAATCACCTTGCCTTCAATAGCAACAACTGTTCAGCTTCTGGGGCACTCATGGGAAATGGTCAGGCCCAATGATGATGGACAACCCAATCTTCCAACCAGACACCTTTAAGAGGGACATGACTCTGGCCAACCACCTATGGCCCATCCAGACCTAAGGGTGCTAAATGTATATTGGCAATGTGTCCGTGCCAATGCTATTAGCCTGAAGGTTTAAACTCTGGTGTAATTATCTTGGGGGACTTTTTATTGGCATGGTCTTCTTTATTGGCATCTGGGATGGGGGAAAGTATCCCAGACCAAGTGGAGTGGAATTTCTGATCAGGCCTTTTAGTCCACATTAAATTTGTAATAGACAAATGAAGCGAGGAAGGAAGGCTCCCTAAACACACAACAAAGTTAAGGAGATACACATACCACTGTGCATACAGTATGTTATGCTAATCGCCTGAGGGGACCTGAGAGATTTGGGTAACTAGAGACCTGAGGAGTGGCAAACAATGATAATGAGATTTTACATTCGTATGGGAATCAATCAAATTTCAAATTTGGACCAGTGAAAGCTAGTTTTCAGTACAGGTTATGGACTACATTATGTAGTGCATCGCAGACAAACACTTTTAAACAGCTAAAGTCATTGTCTAGTTCAAAGTGTTTTGCATAATCACTAATATTAAAAATAATATTAAAAGCACTTTGGCAGTCATTAAGATGAATACGCAGTAAGAAAAAAGGCAATTTTATTATTTGTTTTATTATTTTTAATTATATTTGAAAATCACCCTCACGAAATGCTAATTACTCACAGTGGGAAAGAGTTATAGACAAGGGCACCGGAGTTTAATACATTCCAGTGTTACCACAAAGTCGACAAAGAGCTGCAAACCGAGAGCATAGATATACCTTAAGCCAAGCGCTGAAGGATTATTCTTAATGGAAAATGTCTTAACAAGCCAAGACCGACTTTACTAAGGTGAATACCACACAGGGAAGTATCCACATCACAACCTCTTAATGACTGTCATGGTGCTGGAAATATTTTTACACGCTTGTCTTGAGTGGATTAAAAAGTCCCCTAGTGGCATATGTAAGATAGTGAAGTTGAACTGAAACAAACACTACCTTCTTAAAGTATTTTATAGGTGTTAGCTAAAATAGGTCAGCAGAAATTTAAGAAAACTCATTATTGCTATGGGGTCGCTGGGAAAGGATTTTTCCATTACATACATGAATGAGTTAATTTAGTATTTTAGGTATAATCTTTTTCTTTCTTTTTTTTTTTTTTTTTTTTTTAAAGTTTTAAAATTATACCTGAGGACAGAGTATTAAACATTCCCCAATACTAATGCTGTATGGATATCTGATATCCACTTAGTAATTAATTAGTTAGCAATTTTGATAGCCAGTTTAAATGAAAAAGACAGCTTGTAAAGTATTTGGCAGAATGTGAGAAAGGAAGTTTGAGAAAACAAAAACAACATAAAACGCATCGTGGTATAAAATACTGAAATAATATTTCTAGTTTCAGTATTAATACTCAGGATTAGATTCCAGAATCTCCACGAGAAACTATCTAGATTACTCCATACAAATGACCGTATAATGTTGACACCTTATTCGTTTGATCAGTCCAGGTATGGAGTAAACACAACTTCAGAAGATATGCTGGTTGGTATCTGGCTGGTTGTGAGATGGGGAATCCATGGATCAGACTAGTTTGCTTGATTGGAAACGTATAGGGAATTTGCAGAGAAACATCTTGAGTTAACTCTTTGTCATGTTTCTCGATGAACAATCTTTCCAGTTTCTAGCGACACATGAATGTCAAAGCCCAAGGATTCCCAGTAGAACATTGCCCAGAGCATCACATGTATGCCTCTGTTGGCTTGCCTTCTTCTCTTTTTCCCTAGGCAAGTGAGGCACACACACATGGCCATCCACACATGATGTAAAAAAATAAACATGATTCATCATCAGGCTAACCCATATTCTTCTATTGCTTCATGGTCCAGTTCTGATGGTCACATACAGTACCCATTGTAGGTACTCAGCATGGGCACTCCGACCAGCATATGTGGCTACGTGCTCACATATGAAGCAAGCTGTGATGCACTGCGTGTTCTGACGCTTTCTACTGTAACCAGAAATAACTTTTTTTCCCCAGCAATTAGTGATGCAATACTTTTTGTTGTTCATGCTCATCTCATGCATGGAGTTTGCATGTTCTCCAAGTGCCTGGTGGGTTTCCTCCGGGTACTCTGGTTTCCTCCTATTGTCCTAAGACAGACATATAAGGCTAATTGGCGTTCGCACATTGACTATAGTGTGTGAATGTGCTTGTGTGATGGATTGGCACCTGTGCCCTAGGTCTCCTGGGATAGGATCCAGATCCCTGTGACCCTGTGTATAGGATAAGCGGTATAGACGATGAGTAAGAATGGGTTGGGTTGGGTTGGGGCTTTGGGTGCATATCTGGGTTTCCACTGCATACCTGGAACACTCCACAAGTCCTGTCCATCTGGATATGCTCTGACCCTGATGTCTAGCCATTAAATTAAATTATGATATATTATTAGTTTAAAGAATCATCCATTAGCCATAATCTATGAATTACATATGAATACTGCGTTTTTCAGTGAGTACTATGCAAGAGGGATTATTTTCCAATAACAGCACATTGCACCACACCTGTTTTTCTCTCTTGTGAAGTTAATAAGAAAAAAGGAGGCATGTCGTGTTACCATCAAATATTAAATCTCTGTGTCTTGAAGGCCGTTCAAACCGTCAGCTTTGCGTGTGACTGTTACATAATGCTGACACCAGAGTCCCTCGAAAAATACTACTTGCACCTGCAAGACAAGTTCCTGTATATATATACACTGTTACTGTTAACAAAAAGGTTTTCTAATGAGTGCATTTAAAAGTTGAACTACAGATGAAACTATTGTCAGAGCTGCTATTATAGACACTTCACCAACACCTTCTTCCATGCATACACTTAGAAAAGCCTTGTAATGTGATATGCTTGAATGCAGACATAGTTTTAAATGGCATGGTATGTAATGATTATGGAATTATATAAGACAAAGGCAGACTCATGAGTGCACTGACAATGATGAGTTTGTTACCCAGAAGACCAGCAGATGGCACACTATAGCAAGCTGAGACACCGTGAACATACTGTAGCTCGTGTCTCGGAGACTGGCTCTAGAAACTTCTACAGTTAGATTAACATTCACAACATGATAAGCAAGTTTCGTTAAATAAAACAGATGAAAATAAATAAAAAAAAAGGAAATGTGAAATCTAATATTTTAAACACTGTAAATCTCTTCGATTTCCTTATCAAGATCTCAGTTAATGGTAAGGAACTTCATGTCTTGTGCAGCATGTAGCCTTTTCTGAGCTCCTATTTTTTCAAGGTATGATTTTTATGCACATGTCATCAACGTTACAGCATAAGGATAAGGCTTCCTGACAGCATCAGTCAGACTAGAGTTTAACAGACACGGATCATGGCTGCCCTGGCAGGCAGTGACGGCTGAGAAGGCCATCACGAGTTCGCTTCAGGGCTCAGGAAGTGGGGACTGTTACAAAGGCATATGTTCGTTGGCAGCCAGCGCTCTGCTCTCGCTCTCCGTTTCTCTTTCTTTCAGCGTCGTTTTCTCTCTCCTTTCCTGTGACTCGGCCAGTCGGAGGTACAGAAGACGGGCAGCAAGATGATTAGAATGACAGGCGTCTTGCTCTATGAAAGGCTAGCAAAGAGGCCAGGGCCGGAGTGAGTGAAAGCAGGAGGAAGAGAAATAAAAGAACAGAGAGGGAGTAGGGCCTCTCTTTTATTTATGCCTGCGACAAAGCTGAATCACGGTAAATCTTTACATCCTCCTGTCAGGTAGACGTGACATGGCAGCTCGACACAAACGCCTCAACAGACTCCGCACCCCCCTCACTTTCATCAGGATTTGGTTTGATATAAATGCCTAAAAGCCTTCAAATTATTTCTTTTTTACATTATTAATAATAATAATAATATTTTTTTTTAACCAGGTAGCAAGAGAGAAGAATATACATCATGCATTTTACACTCCATTACCTCCATTAATCAACATACAGTATAAACTTCCATCGGACTAACTGATTACATTTTATTGATACTAAAAAGCAAACTTTGGACGATTTCAAACATTAATTACTTCTACTACAGAACTACCTATGTTATATCTATATGTGGGGAGAAACATTTACATATAATAGGTTTTCTATCTTTCACCCCCCCCCCCTTTCTTTTCTTCATTACAGACTCACTGTCATCCCTGTGGATGCAATTGAAACATTTTTAGGAAATACGTGCACTAATTGTGGATTGTGTCCAAAAAAAAAAAAAAGAGCCAGATAATTTGCCAGCAAACATTGGCCACCATTCCAGCATCATTTACTTGTACGTTATTTCTCCAATAAGGGAAAGAAAAAGAGAAAAAATGGAGCACAATGCTTTTATGAATCACAAACACTTTCAAAATGTATGAGAGAACTGAGCCAGGTTAAACGAGTTGAGCTTTTTGACATTAATAATGCGATAACGTGAAATGAAGTTTATTGATTAATTGCAGTTAAAGTGCTTTCCATTTGGGGAATCTGTTGATGCTGCTTGATTTCAGTTCGCTTGTAATCATTTTAGCTTACAATATTTAATGGGCATTTTTAAAATAAAAGGCATTTGATTGGCAGGCTCCACCTTTTTTTTTACAGATTAATAATAATAATAATAATAATAATAATAATAAGTATTATTATTATTATTATTATTATTATTATTATTATTATTATAAGTCTGATATTTATTAGACTCTAGACATACTGTAACACCTTTATGAGTTTATTTTGATGCAGTTTTCCTCAAAGGAATAAAAACAGCATTCGATTCCAATTCTCAAATAACAATAAGTTAAAATATGAAATCACTAATATACAATATCATGCATATAATACTAATTAACTCTAACCTGCTCTACATTTTACTGATTATGTTACGTCTTCTTATTTTATTTGAAATGAACTTATTAAATAGACCTGAATGCTATCTGAGCTACAAATGAGCAATCATTATACTTTTTGTTGTTCCAGATAATTCATTGATTTACTAAATAAATGCATCTTACACTGCCATCACATGGCGCGCACAGAAGGATAATGGCTCTAATATCAATTCGTGTAGAAATAAGGAGGTGTGTCGGTGTCGAACTATCCCTATGAGCTGAGTGTGTTTGAGATATTCATTGTTGGAAACAATCTACCTTTTTTAATACTGCGCATTAATCATTAGCAAATGCCACTTAACACAAGGTTAATTATACTCTTAACGGCTCCCATAGCCATTCGGAGGCTGAGATCCCTCGTATGTGTAATTTGCTCATCATAATCTCTACTACAGCACATTTTAAGTGGCTGATTGATGGACAGGAAATAGAATCTGCCTATCATATTAAAACATAATAGAACACCATGCCCATGAGGGTCAGACAGAGGGGAGAGGGCTGCTTCTTCTCACGCTGTATTGAACGAACGTCTGCACATAAATGGAGCTAGGATGTCTTGCATTCAGTAAGGGAGATGTTAAATATCAGTTCTGTTATAGAGATGTGGAGTTCTCAAGTCTGATTAATTTTCTACAACAGCACTTCTGTTTAAAAACGTTTCTAGTAACGGATAAGGGGCGTTCAAGTCAACCCGGGACTTTTTGATCGTGCAAAAAAAAAAACAGAATACATTTATGAGATTAAAAAAGCCTGCATTTCTCTATATAATCCCCAGCTATGCTAATGCACCTGTGCCAGCGTTTTAATAGTGCTCGGATACTTTCTCTGTACCTTGGAGCCATGATCAGAAACGCTGGCTGACCTTTAATGGGCCAAACATGTGGAAATGGCTTAAAGAGAGGTCATGCCCCCAATACAGGTAGGTAATATCTCTTAGCTGGGTTCTTGTAACGTGCAAGTGGTGTTTGTAAATGATCATGTGTACAGTTCCCACAGATAGATGCATCTCTTCTTATCTGTCGATTATCAAGCATCAGGCTTCCACATGGGCGTCAGGACCGTCATTCAAATGCTTTGCTGTGGCTAAAAGCCTCATCACCGCAAATGTTTAAAGTCTTCTGTAAATGTCAGTTGGTTTTATGCCTTCATCCGCAAGAAATTTTTAAACACAATCGTTGTTTGACTTGTTCTAAAATGAATGTAACAAATCATTCACACTGACCTTTAAACCTAATAATAATTACAAAATTGACAACAAGTTGCTATTTGCTATTTACGTCTTATGCATATTTCATGACAATGAATATAACCAGACAGTGAATGGATAGAAACTACACTGAATCATTGTTTAATCAATAAAAGATTTGTGATTGGTGAATTGCTGTGGTATAAGAAGAATAAATCACTGAAAATGATCAACAGTAAGGTGGTACAGTAACAATAATGCAGTGATGCGGTATTGATTACTTTCTTATAACAGCATGCCTCAAAGTGTTTTATTACTCATTTAAGAACTTTTTTTTAATCAAATAACTCTCTCTGATCCTTTTTAATCTAGTTGCTCTACACCTCGGGAAAAAAAAGAAAAACAAAATTGTAATGTTTTCTCTTAATACGGCGCGAGCTCATTCCTGCAGTTCTCTCTTCCAGTGACATTCCCATCACCCGCGTGGAGGGCACGACCCTAAGATTTATTCACCAGACGCACCGACCGCGACTTTGTTTCATCTCGGCCCAAAACTTCAGCTGCTTGCAATTGAAAACTATTGATTTAAAGTCAACTTACTGCGGATTTCATTTGTTTGGGAGAGTGAGAGCTGCTAATACATGGTAATATCTTCATAAGCCAGGGATTTAACTCGTTGTTGGTGCGCCGAGGACTCGTTTCGCATGTCGCTGAGACGTTAACGGTATCGGTCAGTTAATTTAAAAAATATGCTCATGAAAGAAAAGCACATTGATCATCCACGTACATTGGCATTCGGTGTTATGAGAGTGCAGAGAGCTTGTATACACTTTACTGCCTGGACTAACTGGCTTTTTAAAAGCTGTAGCTTAACTCTGCCTCACTGGCATGCATCCAGAAGATGGAAAAAAAAAAAAAGAAATCCAACACACACACACACACACACACACACACACACACACTGGGCCTATCCGTTTTGGCTTGGAGTTCAGTGGGACATTTAGATGTTCGGCACACATATACACTGTCATGTAAATGGCTTGTCTCCTCCTGCTTGTATTTGCACCTTCCTCATTTTCATTATAAGGGGCTAAGTGGGTGGCATGGTTGTCCTCCTCCCTCTCATGCTCTCTGTCATCTTTATATTATATTTTGGGTAATAATCACTGCTATCAGGCCATCCCCCGTCTCTTTGTTTCATTTCCTGCTCATTGGCAGCCCCGTCGTCTCTGTCTGCTTATCCCTCTTGGCGGCTTTGTGTTGCGCGGGCCTTTACAATAGGGAGCCGAGGCAGAGGAGGCGTGAGGCAGGCACAGCATGTCATTAACTCTTTATTGCCGCCTTACGGTGAGCCCGACAGCAATCTGCCTAGCTGAACGCCAACACGCCGTGCTTCCCCCCTACACATAACAGTATCTATTAACACGTCCTTCTTTTGTGCATATCAACAGGTACTTAAACTCCCCTAAAGCCTCACATTCAGCTCAAAGGAGAACACCTATGTTTAGTTGTCACACTGTAACTATTTCCGCGGCTTCAATAGCTGCTATTTTTTGCAGAGTGACGGTGTATGGGCTGTGTGACAAAAATGAGCAAATGTTTAGCCGTAGCCTGAAATAATACCTAGTTCGATTCAAATTATACATTTTGGAATAACATGGCAGGTTCTGTTCATTATCTACAATATGAAAACATACGAGGTAAAGCGTTAATGCCTGCAATCACGTTCAGGCCCATTAGGATTGATTTCCGCATTAAACGACTGTTTAGCTTTCAATAATAAATTAGTTTGTTCGTTTTTATGAATGACTGAGTACCGCACGGTGTCGGACCATTAGCTGATGATTTTAAACACCAGCGGGAGAAAATATCCATAGGTGTCAAACAAAAAATAGTTTCTCACATCCTCAAGGTGAGAAGAATATACGAGAACGTATTTGAAACATGCCCACTGTATTCTACATCATCTGGCATTTTCACCTTCTTGAGCTTGTCAAGACTGTCAACATTAAAACAAATCACCAAACAGAGAATACAGAAGGGAGGAATTTAACAGAGCGGAGCATTGATTTCTTTCTCCCGCGCTCAAGGGAACACTTTACACAAACCCAGACATTTTACAGATCTGTTTAACCACATCCGGGGCATGCATTAAAAATAGCCAGGGTTCAAACTCACCTAGGTAAGTTATGGTATATTCTTTTTGTTGGAAGATTTATGGTATGTCAAAATCTGCAAGGAAATAATTTATTTTGCTGGTAACAAAGACATTCTGAAAAAAATAAATTAAAAATTAAACAGAACACTTTGGTTGGGGTCTATCAAGCATATCAACAAAAATCATTATTGTTGTTTTATTCCTTGTTGATGCAGTGGATAAAATCACAACCCAAAATTACGTTTAAAATCATGTGCATTAGCTGATGGCGGAAAGGTGGAGTTACTTTATGATTAGCACTAATCATATAGTAACTCCGGCGCTAATGTGTGATGTGTGGAGTTTGCATGTTCTTCCCATGCTCCGTTGGTTTCTTCCCGGGTTCTCCGGTCAGTCCAAAGGCATGCAGGGTGGGCTAATTGGCATTTCCAAAATGCCTGGGGTGTGGGAGCATGTGCTTGCATTCTGCAATGGAATGGTACCGAGTCCAGGGTGCGCTAATCCCACCATGTGCGCTAAGTCTCCTGGGATGTGCTCCAGGCCCCCCGTGACCCTAAACACGATGAGCGGTATAGAGCATAAGTGAGTGAGAGAATGAGTATTAGCTAGTTTGTCTGCTCGCTTAAATTAAACAGGTTTAACTTAAAACATGTCCACCTATAAATAATAATTTGAGACCTTAATGTTCTGTGGCTGGAAGGTTTTTGCTGAAAGCCTTGACTAAAGAGACATGATATTGTACACAGTTAAATAATGAGCCTAATGTTTAAAAACTTGGATTACTTTCATAAAATAAATCTTAAGCCATGGTGACTGTGATTTTTTATTTTTTATTTTTTACTGTGACTCTTCTACATGTTTAACCACAGGAATACAAAATTATTCAAAGGAATAAGTACAAATACCAAAAAAAAAAAAAAAAAAAGTAACCCAGAATGAAACAAAACCCCACCTTCAGCACAAAGGTGTGTGGCTCTCTTGTGAACAACAGGAGGAGGACTTTGGTGAGAACACCAGATTTTGGCATTTTACATGTGTAAATTGTCTGTCCCGTCTCGCCTATCTCCAGGGAACGCGGGACAGGTGGCCATCATATCCATAACAGATGCTGAAGAGAAACACTGCTGATGAGATCTTCTGGCTATTGAGAGAAAAGAAACGTGAAAATGAAGTCAGCATTTTTGTTCGTAATCATGCCCAGGGCTGCCATGTTGGCATGCTTGTAAAACTCTTGCTCCCTGGTGACAAGGAGGGACAAAAAAAAAAAAAAAAAAAAAAAATTGGCATTCGACAGACGCATATTTCTTTAGCCATTTTTGTGTGGATTTGGCTTTGTGCATTAACATATGAGAACATGAAAGTCGCAGTGAATAGATCATTTAAAGCATAAGCTGTCTCTTTTGTTTGAACAGGAAGCAAACAACAATGTGAAGAACAATGGAGCAAAATAGTTCTGTCTTTCCTGAAGAAAAAAAGGATTGTGGGACTAGAACACATTTCTATAGCAGCACATAAATCTGTGTGGTAAAGTCTTATTTTTCTGTTATAGAGCTGTGCTTAATCATAAAATATAAATGCTAATTTAAAAGCTAAAACGGATGCTAGCGTTGCTTCCCCTATTCAACAGCGAGGATTTGTTTTTGACTGAATGTCTGAACAACACAATAGAGCACAAACTGATACATAATACACAATATTGCCCTATGGGACAGAACACTCTCAAATCTGCATGTTATGCTAATTACGATAATACACGGGAATATAAATATTAGCATTTTACCTAGATGTGTTTGTTAGCATGGAATTAACCACAGCGAAGTAACCACTACAACCACTTTTGCTTTTTCTTTTTTTTAATACATGTTTTTTTTTTTTCCTTTCATACCACACTTTATTTGTTTGCCAGCTGTATTATAACACAGCCTAGTGCGCATGGACGAATTAGAGTGTCTAGGTTGGCGTTCCCGTGCTATGCGGGCAAGGTGATGAATATTAGTGTCTACTCTGCTGTTAAGTTTGAATTAATCATCCTGCGGATGCTGCGGTCCAGCAACACAACCACCAAAGACAATTTATACTGCACAAGTGCAACACAGCACCGGCTATTGTTCTCGAATATCTGTTTGCCTGTTCCATTTATTGGCGAGATAAAAGAAAATGGAGAAATGAAGGGAAGATGAATACAGATGGACACGGAGAATGAATAGCCCACAGACACGTATCATATTTCACTAATACTGGGGGCTGCTCTAGCTGAAATTGAGATCAGAAGCCTTCTGGCCACCAACGTCCTATTTGAAGGCCTAATGTTGACTACAAAGTACTAGCTCCTGTTCTAACACTTCCCTCTGCCCTCCCTTTAGGCTTGCTTAACGTTCTGCTAACATTTTCCTCTCCTCCCAAGCGGATCCCGATGATAGATGGACATGTGCCTGGGCCACAGAAAGCGCTAATCTGGCCCCGACACGTCAGCTCACCTTTATCAAAGCAGGCTCAGGTATATGTGGCTGCCATGGCTCATTACTTCAGTGCACACACTTGAAAGGTTTGAGCTTCTCCTCTCGATTTCCCCCTTGTCATCGTCCCGAAGCTCTGCTAACTTTGTAGCACTCGGGGTAAAGGAGACAATCGAGCAGCAGCCATTAGCCACTAGCGGTAGAAAAACGGGTACGGGGTGAGTGATGGATGATGCCACGGCTGCTGCGGTTGAGGCCAGGTGATCAGCACTAACAAGGGAGCCATCAGTGACTGCTTTGATGGATGAGGGCCAGGCTGCTAATATTGACATGCGATTGACAGTGAGCAAGACGATTAGCACTGCTGAAAGCCCTTCCAAAACACTCCCCCCTCCTTTTCTGAGACTGACCGCTGGATGACACCAGCTAACTGTATTGAACGAGGGATCAGAGCCCAAGACGGAACAGAATTTTTCCTAGAAGAAGATTAAGCTGAGTTTAAAAAAAAAAAGAAAAGAAAAATCTGTCTCACTTCATTCTATGCTAACCTTAATCATTTGCATACTTGACTTTACTGTGTATATTTACCATGTAGCTCAATGTACAGTATTTGAAGACCAATACACTTAACATCCATCTCCTTGGCCTTCAAACTGAGATTTCAGTAAGCCTGTTCCTACACATTCTTCATACACTGATCACTATATAGAGGCAGAACGTCATCCATCCTCGTACGCATCCATCATCTATTCACACCCGATCTACCGTCTCTGTAAAGTTTCATAAAAATGTTGAGATAATAAAGGTCCAAAACTTTCTAATAACACTCAGCCCATCCGTACTGAGAAGTACTTGGCCGGCAGACACAGGGATCCATAATAAATCTTGCGGTGCTGGTGTGCTGTTCAGTGGAAGCCAGCTCACCTTGTTAGGAGCTAACAAACAGCCTTGGGCCTCCTGGTTAGCTTCACGGGTCTATTACTCTTCTGATGAAGAGCCTGTGTCTGATATCAACACAACAGCAAGGCGAGCCACTCCGTCTTATCCCAGAGAGAGAGCTTTTTACTCTGACAGTACCGCGTCAGTGTTGCAAAGCATATATTCTTTTTAAATTCATGGTAACATATCTTCAAGACTTTTATGAGGTTGTTGTAGACACTCACTGTCCTCACTATGAAATAATAAAGATCTGTGGAGTTTGTGGACTCTATTGTGGGAAATATGAACTCCCATTTGGATGTTGCGAATAAGAATTAGGCATCTGTTCTATCTGGATAACATATATCAGCTTGGAAGGTCAGGGTGCTGTAATTCTGTACCATTCTGGAAATGTTAGTGTTACAATTTGAATAATGAAAAAAATAAAAATAAATTAAACAATAGGTAAAATCAAGTAGATTTAGATTGCTAATGAGGAATCTGAGGTGGCAGTGGCCAAGAAAAACTCCCTGAGAAGACATGAAGAAGAAATCTTTAGCGAAGTCAGAAGGGACAAAAATTCAGAAATTCAGAAAAAATTACAGTAATACCAAAACTCATGTAGATCTTATGTGACTCAATCGGTTAAGTGTACTGGGTTACTGATCGGAAGGTCGGGGGTTCAAGCTGCATGCACCAACAAAATATTATTATTATTATTATTATTATTATTATTATTATTATTATTATTATTATTATTATTATTATTATTATTATATGTGAAAAGCAGAAAAAAAACCCAGAAAGTAACATTGACAGGAACAAGGTCCAAAAGGGAACATTTCTTCTTCTCACATACTGTATAGCAAGCATATAGCTAAAAGTCTCTGAAAAATAAAAGAAGTTTGATATGTGTACTTAGATTCTTTACAGGAGTCATGAGATAAACAGAAATGAGAAAAAAAATTGAGATATAAATAGAGCTGTCGAGAGATTTTATTACTGGTGTGATAAAATATCATTATAACAAGGTTTTAATACATACTTTATGTTTCTGTTCTAATGCCTTAACTAAATTATTTACAGTTGTGTGTCCAGACACAGGTTTTAAGTATTACTTGTTTGTCTTTTTTGTGACCAATTTCCATTAAAAAGCTTCAAAAGATTCATTATGGGGTGGCAGGGGGGCCACCACAGATTTCTTCATATTTTGCTTCCAAATAGCCAAACTTTCTTGTACTTTTAATGTAGTGCTGAGGAAGAGTTCTCCAGGCTTCCTGAAGGACTTTTTTTCGGCTCTCATAGTCTGTCCAGTCCCTGTACCTGATACAATATTTACGAATACAGTGAAATAAAAAGTTTACACAGGCCTGTTAAAATTGCAAGGTTGTGTGATGTAAAAAAAAAAAAAAATTAATAATAATAATCCAGATAAACAATGTGGTAGCTTGTTCCACTTTTTTAAAACAATAAACTGGCTCTTAATCATCAAACAGCAACTTTTTTCAATAATGTTTGGATCCATTTATCATCTCGCATTTAAACATGTTTTTCCATGAGTTGTTAGTGATCTGTTATTAATATCGTACTGTTCATTTTAGTTCACACCAGTCACACCAGACCACATTCGCCTGTAAAAAATATTTTGAATATTCCAAGTCCAAGTTTTTCCCTTTTTTTTCCTTTCTTTTTTTTTTCTTTTAAGTGAAATGATGACTGATTATGGTACTTTGAGCGCACAACGCTATTACCATAATTTAAAGACTGAAAGTCTTTAAAAACTTTTAAATAATAACAGTAGTTTATTTTTTTTCTTAAGTGCATTATTAGAAACCTGCTAACACCCTCATGGGATGTATGCTAGTTAAACACATTAACTATATTTGCTAATTCATTGAGAGAGAGAGAGATAGAGAGAGAGAGAGATTTAATTTCATCCGGAACATGCAGCTGTCCAATGTAAAATGTAAAAACTGAGATATGGTTTGAAATATAGAAAATAATCAGAGCTATAAGTGCACTGCAGCCGTGGAATCACATGACCACTTGCCGGACGCTATGCACCATTTTGTAACCTTGTTCTTTATTGAACTGACGCCATGTTGTTGGCCAGTGAATCAGGATAAAGTCTTTAGCCTTGAACCACGGTGCCACATAATGAGGTCCTCCGGTTGTATTCGTCTTTCTTAGTTTGGGACGGACACGAAGGCTTTAAAGCTGGCTTTGAAAATGCCAGACGCAGAGACATTTTGGGTGCGGATCGATTATATGAAATTGGTGCCTTAAAGACTGCAAACTTGATCTTGCCTATATGTGTGTGTATGTGGTGGGGTAAAAAAAAATATATAAAACTTTGTAATTATGGTCTTTCTTTGGGAGGAAAAAAAATGTAATTGTCCTTAATCGCATATAACGAGAGGACATTTTTAAAACATCACTGTAATAATTTCAAATTAATTTAATCAAAATGTCACTGCAGCAGTGATCTAGCAAAAGTAATATATTTTTTTTTAAATGTGGGCCATAAAAGAGAAAGAAATAAAAGACAAGAGAGAAAGCAGGTGGTTAGCTGAAAGTCCTATCATTTCCTTTACAATCTATCCATGACCCGAATTAAGTGTGATTTAACATAGACGTGTACAAAAATTACACCCAGTCATTCATATTCATTAAATTCAACTGTAACTGAACTCTCCTGTTAAGTAAGATCCATGGGTCAATACTGTCTGCACTGCTTATTGACTGGCCTTCCATAAGCAGATTGGGAGCGATTTTTGTTTGTACTGTGCTTCTCTCTAAAGACACTAATTGGGATGTTAGCAGGCTGACAGTGTGTTACTGAGTGGGTGATAAGATGTGAAGAATATAATATCACCTAGGTGTAAAAATAGATAGATAAAGAAAGAGAGATAAAGAGGACGAGCCAAAGAAGAGAGGAAGGGAGGAAAAAAACAAAACAAAACAAAACAAACAAAAAAAAAACAGACAGACAGATGGAGGCTAATGGCACTCCCAAGGAAATGGAGTCCCATAAATTCAGTTCAGTGTGATTTCTGCTCAGGCATTGTTATGAAACACAGTTTTCAGAAAGAGGTGGGAGGATGAAGTAAAGAAGAGAAAAGAAAAGAAGAAAAAAAAAACGACACAGAAATCAAAGATATCCATCAAATTAACACATCAATGACTTGACTGTAATCTCGCAAGCTCTCGGCATGGCAAACACTTGCTCCGCCACCGACGGGTGATTTATCAATGCAAAGCTAATAGCATCAATATGAATCTAACTAAAAATCAATATTTCATTACTAAATTGTTGGAGGGAATGAAGAGGGATGAGAGGGCCTGGATGGTTCTCCTGGGTAGGAGCATCTGGAGTTCAATGTGACAAGATGAGTGATGCGTGACTCTGGGGCGCTGGGAGAGGACATTGAGAGGACAGGACCGAGTTGGAGAACGAGCACACCCTTACTTTTCTTAGACACACACACACACACACACACACACACACACACACACACACACACACACACACACACACACACACACACACACAGTTACGTTTTCATTTTGCTGTTTCATGTCCATTCGTTTTCTCACCACGCTTTTTTCCCTTTTAAAGTCAAAAAGTAATGGCACCCTCGGAATGATTTGAACAGGGCACAGAATTCCCTTTCAAAAGAACGAGCAGCCATTTAAACATCTTCGAAATACTTTCAGCATTTTTGTCAGGTCAGGAAGTCTTCAAAGAAGTGTTTCGCTCATGCAAACACCTACTTTTGACTGTTTTTTTTTTGTTGTTTTTTTTTTTTTTACTCTTTTCGATGCACACACATACAAGCCGCAGTTTTAGAGCGCAGAGTTTTGTATCTCCCTTGATGCCTTCGTCTGAGACGTAGCCCGCATCAGCATTCCTTTGCTCTTCAAACACCAAAGATTTAGACTATTTACCGTTTAAACGCTCACTGTATTTATTTATTTGATTATTTTTAATATGCAGCCTGAGAGAGTGCTTTAGACATGCACGGATTGACGTGCTTATGCTTTTAAAGCCTTTGGGCAAACCCTCAGGGTTTCAAAATGAACAGATTTTCTAGTGATTCTGGAGAGAGAGAAAAAAAGAAAGCAAACAGCATTTGATCTGAGAAGAAACAGCAGCCTTACTAATGATGCGGTGCGAGTGTTAACTTCTAGAGAGGAGGAAGAAGAAGAGCGAGCGAGGGAGAGAGGGAGAGGAAAAAATCCCAGAGGTGAGATCTGTGCCAGCGATTTGTTTGCTCTTCCTTCAGGGCTTCAAGGACCAGTTTATTTTTCCTGATATATTGCCATCTTATTAATTCTTCTCTTTTAAGGTCAAGTTTGTAATAAGATCTCCAAAATAAATGTCCTTAAACAGGGATGAATATTGCATTTCCGGGGAGATTGGAATTCTGAGAGACAGCTGTAGCGAGGCTTCGAGAGGCACGGACGTGATGTTGAGTTCTCCCAGTTGAGATGTTAGCGCTGTGGAGCTGTGATCAGGACCGCAGCACAGAGCCACCAGCAGAGATGAGCCAAACCCCAGGCCAGCTTCTGTAATTATTAGCTGCAAAGCACCTCAGCTTGAGCGCTATTAGAGCAGATTAAAAAAAAAGAGAGAGAGAGAGAGAGAGAGAGAGAGATAGGAAAGGAAACGCATCGGTTATAATTATCAACGGGACAAAGCAGGTGTTTAGAAAGTGAAATAACAGAGGAATTCTGAGGTGCTGAGGAGAAATCGGAGAACGATACGCACCAGCATGAAAGAAGGGCGTGTGAGGAGAACCCTTCATTAAAAATCTGCAAATTTGTTATTGGACTTTGGGTTCATTTTTGGAGTGTTTTTACGGCTCTTTCCATTTAACACACGATTAAATCGCATGAAAGAAGGGTGGATCTGTTAAAGGAGCATTGTCAAGGGAGCTCGCCTCGCTCCCACAGCAGATGTTTGTTCATAGGCAGAGCCCAGAGAAGTGTGGCCATTTCCCCAGGAGGGAAAAGTGTTGAGGTTTTTGGGTGTTAAAAAAAAAAAAAAAAAAAGCAAACAACTCTCATGATGCTGGATAGCATAGCATTCTTATGTTTGTTCATTATTCTGCATATTTATTTATTTTTTTGTGCTTTACATACAGTACAGTTAAATGCTAAAGTTTGCATCCTGAGTGGATTTTGACTAGACAACTAATTGTATTTTAATTCATTTACTGTAAGTTACAAAAATCCAAAATATATAAATTATTACCATAATCATAGTATGATTTTTTTTTCACTCTTTATCAACATTTCCAAGTTGAAAGATACATAAGATAAGGATGCCATCCTACAGTAGTAACAAGCATGTGTTTCCTTTTTCACAAATAATCACTAATAATTTTATTGTACTCTATATAGCACTTTAAACAGTAAATGTTAATCAATATATCTTGTACATGATTCCTAGAATTCTCTTACCTTCTTATCACACAATGTCTTTCCTTTTTTTGTGTGATATTGAAGGAATGTCTGTGACACTGACAGTACAACATTTTTTAATATTCTTAATATTTAATTAATAATTAATATTTTGTCCTCAGGCTTAAATATTTATACACTGAACTCTTGAAAGTGTTTGAAAGTAACCAGTAACTGGTTGACCCATTCATGTACAAGGCGATCAACCAAAACAGCAGAGTGAAAAAAAAAAAAATCAAGTAAATGTGACACCTTATGTGTACATGTATTAGATCCGTCCACAGAATGACACCATTTTCCTGAGCGAATGAAAGGAAAGCACCTTGACCCCAGAGGTCATGGGGAGCAGCAGGCTAGGAGAGGCCGTCTGTGCCTATAGGCCTTGGTGTGCCCTTATGTGGCAGGTGAACAGACAGGGGCCTCACCCTCATGCTGTAGGAGCCCCACTTTACATTCCCTCCAGGGCCATGGCTGCCCTGATGGATGCCCGCTCGTGCAGCCCGCCATCATGGACGCACCTGCCTGGGTGTAAACACCACAACAAGGGTCAATGGCGAGTCTGATGGGGGTAGGACCCCTGGCTTTACGGGGGACTCTGGCTCCAGTTGGGCTCATGCACGGATGTCTCCGTCAACAAAACGGGTCCAGGTCTCTTGACAACACCATACGCAGTCCCCTCTTGTCCGTTCTCTATATCCCTTTTAACTGGCATGTTGAGAGTCAAAGGGCATTATGCAGCAGACCGTCTGAACAAAGAGAGGACTGGTAGCCTCGCACTGGTGCATCCACCAGTGCAACATGCTCTTCTCAAACGGGTCCCGACCTACGGCTCCGGGGCAAACGCCTATGTGGAAGTTATTCATGTCAAGTCTCCGCCATGTCGACTCTTGTGTAAAGAGCTGCGACTTGTTTACCAAAGCCCTAACAGTGCTTGCTACGCCATGCTTTAATTACATTATGCACTTTACATTAGCGAGTTGGTGTTGTACATCGCAACAGACAGCATGTAGAACTACATTTGTGGTGCCTGAAGAGCTTCGGATCTATTCACCACGGTGTCCTGAGGTGAATTCTTATAAGATTTGAACATTAAACCGGACAGTGATCAGCAGGACTTGAGCCTAATCGATTCATTTTGTAAGCAGATGAAATGGCCGTGATGCTCTTGCATCATGCTATTACACCCGAGACGACTTACACTTACACACTCGCGAAAGTTATAAATTGTATAAATGAGCAAATAAAAATAGATTGATCACAAAAAGAATTACTCCCCGGTGATGTTTAGTGAAAAAAATGAGGATAAGGCTTGTGTTTATAAGGCGTGAGTGAATTTTACATTAGGTGATGAGACAAAGACAGATTTGGGTTTTGGCTAATGAAAGTGAAAACTGGAAGGAGGCCACACTCAAAAGTACATAATGAGAAACCTGGAGGAAACCACCCTGCAGCCTCTTTCCACATTGTTAGATGTTGTCGTATATAAGGGGCGTTCAAGTCAAAACAGGACTATTGATGTGCAGAATTACAGAACACAGTTCTGAGAGCAAATTTCACTTTATTTCTCTATATAATCCCCCGCTACACTAATGCAGGTAGTGCACTGGCCTCCCAGGAACTCCTTTGATTAGGTTGTAAGACCTAATCCAAAACACAACATCAAACTAACAAAAGGTATTAGATTGTTTTTAAAAGTTAGAATAAAATGGCATTCCAAATATGGAATAAGTCAAAACAATGGAATATTGATATTTATTTGTAGCATGTATTCAGACTGATGTATTCATGGCTGTTTCACAATTTAATGGTTTGGTAAATTGCAAATGTCTAGTACAGTACTTCGACTTCGAAGAGCTATTTTGTGCAGCTTCCAGCTTCTGTTTCTATGTAGCATGAGCAAAATATTCTCTGGACTAAAAGCATTAGGCACATTTATGTATTTATTGGAAGGCATATAGAACACGTCTGCCCACAAATAAATGAATGAATAAATAAATAAATCCCCGCTAAAGCCCAGATAACACTAATTAATGACCCAGACAGGTCATTTGGCGTACAGTAACGACACTTTGTAGAGTTCTATAAGGGAATTAGCTACTAAGTTTTACTGAACATCTTGCAGAAATACCTACAGTTCTTCTGAGGATTTTGACTGTTGCACCTTGCAAGCAAAACCCAATAGGGCACCTTTTTTGTATATAAAGTGGTCACATACCGTATACAGTCATTCTTTTCTGGCACACAAATATTTTTCTGCAGCCTTTATTTTTGTGTTGTCGTAATACTAATGTTTAGACATCTGAAACTTTTTGTACCAATTGAATAATAATATTTAAAAAATTCAAAATAGATATATCCATAGAAAAGTTTGTAGTAGAAACACATGGTACCTAAGACTTTTGCACAGTACTGTAAATACTTTAAAAGGTTAAATGTTGTTCTGAAGTTTTATATAATCGTACATATGGTGTTGGGGTCATTTGTTCAAAGTTATGCTAATGTAATTTAGTCAGTGTCGGTCCAATGTCATTTTTATCTTTCAAAAACCAAAGGTAGTCTAACACTTTTGGTAGTAATGTTTTTCTCTATTAGTATATTAGGTGTGGGGGCACGGTGGTGTAGTGGTTAGCACTGTCGCCTTGCACCTCCAGGGTCCGGGTTGGGTTTTCGGCCAGGTTCGATTCCCGTCTCTGTGTGCATGGAGTTTGCATGTTCTCCCCGTGCTTAATGGGTTTTCTCCCACCATCCAACGACCTGCAAATTAGGCTAATTGGTGTCCCACTATTTACCCATAGTGTGTGAATATGAGCGTGTCCCCCCCCCCCCCCCCCCCCCCCCCCCCAACGACCCTGAATACAGAAAGCGGTATGGATATTGAGTATATTACAGTACATTGCAAATGTAGAGGTAGGTGAAGCTAGGTTGTACCAATACTGATCAGTGTTTAACAATAAACAAGACACATCTTTATCCAGAAATCTTAAAAAGGTAGGATTAACACGATTGCATAACTCAAACGTTCCCTGGTAATTATGAGTAAAAAAGTATGATCAGGAAAACTTGGTCGAGCAGAAAGTGGTATCAAAAAGTATCTTTTTTCTTGTTGTTGTTATCAGTTGAGCTGTCCGTCGTCTTGTTGCAGTGCGTCTTTTGGCATCACACATTTTCCTCGGCGCGGAGCGGACAAAAGGAGAAGAGAGGAGGCGAGAGGACGAGGGAGGGAGAGAAAGCGCGAGAGGGAAAAGCGTCCTCGAGCACAATCGATCTTTGTTGAACAAACTCCGAGCAGATGGCGTTGTGTGTTTGTGACACATTGCCTCCCACACTGCTGATTGACTCACTGTTTGTCACGATCGTGATAGATTACCCTGCACAAGAGATACTGTACAACAAACAGCAAACAACTAAATATAAACAAGCGAGGATGTGATCTATGCCAATGCATACATGCGATTTCTGGACTCTTCTATTGACTGCTTAGAGAAAAAAAGAAGGATCATATCACCCAGTCTAAAAAAAAGAAAAAAGAAAGTATGACAAGCCTACAGTTCTTTCACATCAAGCTCATTCAAAGCTCAAAGCACTCCCACTCAGGTTCGTTTTACCTACACTAGCAGCTAAAGGGCATTTTGTTTACACCTCTGTGACAAATCCTTAACGCGAAAGGTCTTGTCATTGTTATACTAGATATACTTTTAGAAATGGGGAGAATTTAGGCTTAACCTGAATGAGTGTACTAGTCCACAGAGACAGAAAGAGGAGAGATAGGAAGTCCCTATCAGTGATGAGTATCAGCTATTAGCAGCTCTCAGCTGGATATTCCCTAGAGCTTTCGGTGCTTCGTGGTAGTGCTCACTCCTTATCATGTCTGTCCACCTGTCACGCTTGGCCCTCCATCACTTCACTGCTTCACATATGTTTCCACACACCAGCACGTATACATGCATGAACCATTCCGCAGTCACAACCTCCGGCATTATGAGCATTATTATGACTTTTAGTCCTATTATTATTTTTGAAGATGTTAATCAGGCATACAGATATGATCAGTATCCGAATATCAAAAGTCTCAATATTTGACCTGCTCCAGATACTTATTTCACTTTAGGGTCCATGGTGCGAGGGTCATACTGCAAAATGTGCACACACCTTCATAAGAGCAATTTGAAGTTAACCATGCGTCTTCTGCCATGTTTTGGGCGGTTGGACAAAACTCGGAAACGCTGGGGAAACCCATATGGACATGGGAAGAAGTAAGGACTCGGCATTGACAGTATCCTGAGTTTATCAGACTGAGGACTTGCAAGCTCCCACAAACTACGTTCACCTTAAAAACCACTTTGTCTAGTTCAGATTTTTTTTGGACAGATCAGATTTGCATGTCATGATGGTTCGCAATCCAATCATAATTCATAATTCATAAAAAGTGATTTTATCTGATTTTATCTGACTCTGAAATGCGCACATCTGGATTAAGACAAATCGTATTTGTGCCACCACTCATTCAGTGCTTGGGATTTTGGTCTTGAGGACAACAAGCAGTTAGTCCAGGTCAGGTCCAGAAGAAGAGAGAAAGCCACAAACCTCACTTTAGCCGTTTTAGCAGCTATTGTTAGCACTGCCCCATGCTGACACAGTTGACCTAAGATGTAGAGGCAAAAAGTCTGATCTCACCGTTCTCATGCAAACCTCATGACCGTCTGTCGGATGTGGTGACTGTGTGACCACATAAAGTGATCCGATTTGTGCGTTCATTCATTTCATACAGAGTTCTACCCAAAATGACATCATGAACAAATAGTATGTTATAACTTCTTATACATGATGTCATCTAACATCATCATATAGTATTTTGTCCACATTTTACATCAAACTGTGAGCTGATGTAGCTTGATCTATAATAAAGCATGAATCATGCTCTGGGTTCCTGAGTGAATATCTTCCCGGGCATAGATGCCCGTACAATCATATGGTGTATTAATGCTTCTGCACAAATGTCAGGTAAACCGGCTCGTAAACACTAACACCTTCAGATGTTGTGAAATATACACTTGGCCTAAAAATACAGAAATACATAAATCATACTAAAGACTGTATAGCTTCGTTTGAGCCTGTGCCCACTATAGACTCAGATTCCTTTTTTTTTTTTTTTTGCTTTTTTTTGGCTGACGGGAGTGAAACGTAATGTAGATGTCTACATGAAATTGAAGCCCAGTCACCACAAGGTGTTGTGCATTCTGGGATGCTTTTTTTAGACTCTACTGTAAAAATTCTAGCCTGACAGCTGGTACCAGTCTGGCCATTGTCTTCTGACCTCTCTAATATACACAAGGCATTTCTGCCTAGAAAAACACCAGACAGTCAATGTGGTTTGATTTTTGCACAATGCTGTGTAAACACTAGATGTGGTTGTACACACATGAATAGACTGTAAATTAAATTAAGGTTATCTTGGGTAGCCTAAACACTACAATTGTCAAGAAAAGTTTATGCTCAGTCTCAATCATTACTGTACATATTTCTAATGTTGATACAATTTGTATAGACGTACTGTAGAACACTAATGATGTGGTACAGCGGTAGCCAAAAGTGTTAAGACAACACGTGCCATGTCTTACACAGCAGGTAGCTCCGACCGAGCAATCTGAATGGATGAGAGGTTTTCTATGATTGGTGGTATTGGACAGTAACTGCATTGGGGGGTTTATCTATATGTATCACTGAGCGTCCCAAGTGTTCTACAGTCATTAACCACACTAACTGTTGGTCACACAGTGGATGAAAGTATAATAGGTCTGTATGGTCTGCCATACTGAAGGGAGAGCAGCTGCTTGGCAAAACCCATATTTAAAACCAGTCACAGAAACACTTTCAGCAAATATCACATCTGATAATGTTGGAACCCTAAACAACACTTTGAGGCCTTATTAATTGCTTCTAAGTAATTGTGAAATGCCTATGTTCTTTGATTTACAGATACAAAGCTACCTAACTCCTAACTCAAGTCTGAATCCCAACTCGCTTCCCAACCCGTGATCAAGGGTTCTTCTTGGTGTGTGTGACAAGGGATTGTACCCGTACATCTTTCACTAGCTTTCCATTTAACCTTATTTGGGTTTCAACCCATGATCCCAGAAGTGATATTTTAAAGCGGAATAAGTGAGAATATAAAGAGAAATTTAAGACATTTACAGGACTGTGCACGCCTCCATGGTTTATCCTCATCACCTTTTGTATATATAGTACCAGTTATTCCTGCCAGTTGCGGAAGGATATGTGTTAGCGGGCAAAATAACTGGTTAAATAAGCAAGCAAGTCATAATCCATTTATAATAAATGGTGTTTGTGGAACTGTTGTAAGAAAGCAATATCACACTCAAGGCCGTGCTGTTGTGCGGAATATCGGCATGGCTGTGATTCCTTCAGCACAACACACACCCTCTTGTGTGATATCGCTTAATTATAAGTTCTCCCTTTACATCCACATTTACATTTAGGCATTTGGCAGACGCCCTTATCCAGTGCGACTTACTTTTTATCTCATTATACATCTGAGCAGTTGAGGGTTAAGAGCCTTGGTCAAGGGCCCAACAGGGACAACGTGGTGGTCGTGGGATCACCACAAAACATGTGAGGTCACTGATTAGTTCTGGAATTTCTGTCGGAAGAGTTACAATAATATTTTAATAAATCAGCTGATAATTACAATCAACTTGTTTAGTTAATGGATGGAACAAATATATAACTTTTATTTTCCGAATTCAACCCTGCAAACACAAATGGCTAAAACTGGTGAATTATCAAGTGAATATACAGTAAAGTGAATTTCTATGGCAAATTTTTTTACATGATCTTCTGGAAGCAATCAAGCAGGCATAGGTGAGAGAGAGAGTGACACCAGAGTACTGCAGGCATCTTTTCATTTGATTAAACTGGATCAAGCAGGTTTTGGACAATAATATTGATTTTATTGTATAGCAATTTTATTGCATAAAATACATTATTTTTATGATTGTATTGGTTGTCATTATTGTAATAAATGTCATTAAAACATTGGATTTTACTTTAGCCTCCACAACTGTAAATTTATAAAAATAAATGTATTATAGATTATTATCTTTTTCTCTTAAGGTTACTTCCTCATGCTGTCTCAGTGCTTCTTTCTAACATAGTTACATTCATGTCAAATGATTACATTTGACTGTTCCCCTCAAGGTTCATTCATTCATTCAATTTCTATACTGCTTATCCTGTGTAGGGTGGCAGGAGGCCCGGGGCGTATCCCAGGGAGCACAAAGCAGGAAACATCCTGGATGGGGTGCCAAACCAAAACAGGGCACAGATGCAGACACACATTTACACACCTAATTATATACCACAAGCAAACTTGGAAACATCAGTCCGGGGTTGGTGTAGAGGGGTGTGAAGGAAACCAACAAACCATGGAAATTACATGCAAACTCCATACACAGTTGGCAAGATTTGAACCCACAATGCTGGTAAAGTTTAGCAACAGAGCTAACCTCTGAATCACAAAGCCGCTCTACACGCAGGGTTAATTAGCTATGTGTAATAAACATAAACAAGATATTTATTTTCTCAATCATTAATTCCAGTCAGTTTTTTGTCTATGCTTGCTATTTGGAAAATATATGGCATGATTACAGACTGGAAACACTGATGTTCTATTATTCTCAGTTATTCTATTGTGAAGTGTACACAAAATAGTTTTATACCTGCAATGATACCTCGAGCTCTAAACTCTAACCATGATGGTTCACCAAGTAATGGCAAAGAATTACTATTAGGTAGATTTTTTTTGTCCTTCCTTTCAGTATCATGACAAGCTATCACTGTAGATCCTGATACTGTATATGGTGCTCATTATATTGTGTAATTACCATACGGCAAATAGCAAGTAACTTACTTCCTATTATTGTATTGTTTCAAATAACCTATAGATAGGACCTCTTCTCATTTGACAAAAGATATATTTCTTTGAGCACTAAAAAAGCCACATTCTTATGCCAATATCTTTCACAATGTACAGTATTAAGGTTGGACAATTTAGTGTTGGAGGTTTCATGGCTAAATTTGACCAAGCTGGTGGCCAATCCTCTTTGATTCGACTCTTACATTCCACCAGTAAGAGCATAGTGTGAAGGTTTAAATATATAAGTATTGTAATTTACACAACATTATCGGTGACATATCAGAATTCAAAAGAAGACAAACTGTTGGTGCGCAAGACATTGTAATGTAAATGTATCAAGAGCCTCAGTATCCAAGGTAATGTCAGTATACCAACAAGAAGGATGAATCACATCCAACAGGAGTAACTGTGAATGCAAGAGGAAGCTGTCTGAAAGGGATGTCCGGGTGCTAACCCTGATTATATCCAAAGAACATAAAACCACAGCTGCCCAACTCACTGCAGAATTTAATGTGCACCTCAACTCTCCTGTTTCCACCTAAACTGTTCGTCTGGAGCTCCATAGGGTCCATGTACAATACATGGCCAGGTTGTTATAGCCAAACCTTTGGTCACTCATGCCAATGCCAAACGCTGGTTTCAATTGGGCCAGCAGTGAAAATCTTGGGCTGTGGACAATCTGAAACATGTATTGTCTTTCCCACATCTGGGAGGGTTACAGTATGGAGAAGCCCCACCCAGACTGGTGACTGGTGATTTGATGAACATGAAAGTGAAGTTGAACATCTCCCATCGCCTGCACACTCACCAGATCTAAATATTATTGAGCCACTTTGGAGGAGCGAGTCAGGAAACGTTTTCCTCCACCTGCATCACGTAGTGACCTGGCCACTATTCTGCAAGAAGAATGGCTCCTGGCCACTGTGCAGGACTTGTATCTGTCATTCCCCAAATGGATTGATGCTGTATTGGCTGCAAAAGGAGGCCCTACACCATACTAATAAATTATTGTGGTCTAAAACCAAGCGTTTGAGTTTCATTGTCCAACCCCTGTAAGTATTCCTCCTCCTCCCCTTTGTTAGATTCAATAAAATCACACCTAATATGACAATGTTGTTGATGTTGTTTTTGCTATATGACACTTCCTTTTACTGTAGCTAAGTCCTTCCCCTGAGGGGATACAGGCATTAACAGTCAAGAAGAAGTCTCAAGAGCACCACCACGCATGCCACCCGTTCAGCAGCTCTCATTATTGACTGTGGTTGGATTAAAGCTGTACGCGTGTATGAATCAAGTCTTTTTCTCCCCTTAACACAATCCACGGTAACAGAATGGGGTCAGGGACGCGTGTTAGAAGCGAGCTCACACAGCTTCTCAAGATTAGATTAGCCGAGGCCTTTTACAGATCAGCCATTTTGACAACAAATAACCGCTAGCTAGTTAGTGATGGCCGCTGGGTGACGTGGCAAAAAAAAAAAAGGGTTGATTTTGATCTGGTGTGCTGCTGCTCGCACTGTCCATAGAGGTTATGTAAATAAACATGTCATCCTAGTGTATGTGCGTGTGTGTGTATGGAGGGGGTGTTTAAATCTAATTTCAGACCTTTCGTTTCAGATTGTCAAAGAGAACAGAAAGAGAGAGAGAGAGAAAACACGGCAGTGACCTTTTGGCCAAAGCTGTCTCTAGGGCTAATTTACTAGCTCCAGTGTTAAAGTCCGAGGTCATGAGATTTTAAAATGGGCAGCGGTTGTCCGTTTCATTAAAAAAAATGCATTGTGAGACTTCAAGAACTCTTTGGATATGACCTCTGTAGCGCCGCGATGTGCTCCGTTAAATTAGCATGATGCGTATTCCTCAGAGCAGACAGCACTTTGGCTGCGCGTGAAAATCCATAATTCTTTAATAAATAATATGTAATAGCATACAACATTTGAGAACTAAAGGACTGCATGGTTTCTTTAGCTTTCAATTATTTTGTAGCTAGCAGGCTAAAGTGCAGTAGCTAGCTATAACTACAAATGTAAACAATTAGCAGGTATAGATTGCGCTTGCTAGAAATCCCAACCAAAATCCCGTACAGATTTTCGTTTTCTTTTTTTTTTTCTTCCCCTGGCCAAAATAGAGGATTTGTCTTTTGTCTGTAATCTCCTCATCCATCCCTTTCACTCTCCTTTTTCCCCTGTGTTTTTTTTTTTTTTTTTTTTTATCTGAAAGAGAGATTTGCATTGCTCTTTTGTGTCCGCTCCTATCTCTTTTGTTCTCTCTCCCATTCCTGATCTGACCGGATTGTGGGAAAGCGATGATCGTCTTTGCCTCAGGTAAGATTTTGTAGGTTTACATATCAAAGTCACTAAATATCTTTTCCTCTCACACACAGAGGTGAGGGGGTTGGGGGGGAGGGGAGAGTTGTGTGTGTGTGTGTAAGCACATGAGAGGAACAAATCCAGCGAAACAAAAGGGATTACGGGGCTCTGTCGCTGTTGTGTTATTTATCTATTGCGTTTTTTTTTTTCTTCTTCTTCTTCTTCTTCTTTTTTCTCCTTCCACTTCCAGGGCAGTGTCATTGTGACAGAAAAGAGCACTGGGTAAACACAGGGAACAGAAGAAGGTGTTTGGAAATGGCAGGGTAAGGAGTTGATCTCTCAACTCTTGGTCTTTTGTGTTCACGTCACACCATTCCAAGCGCTCTCGCCTCTCTCACGGCTCTTACAGCGAAGCCCATTACTTTCCCTGGAAAAAAAAAAAAAAAAAAAAAAAAAAACGGCACACGTGTAATGATCATTTGTAGCCGGTGTCAACCTGAGCAAGTTACACAGCACTCTTAAATGTCGCTTAATAATATGTAGCACAACACAACACTCACACAATACCAAATCAACATGTAAAACAGAGCAAGTGTGTTCTTGTCTCCTGTATACGCCCATCCCCCCCCCATTTTTTTTTTACGTGAAATTAACGTGTAAAGAGACAGTTCTTTGGCTTCCAAGAGGGATAGTTTAGTCATATTTATAGGTACATGTTGAGAGGCTGGCAATTAAAATAGCTAACCTATTTGGACAATTGTGTAGGTTTTCCAGTAGCTATTATATTTTCTTCCACATGTACTGTAGATCATCATTTGGGTGTTTTTTTTCACATTATACACTGTATAATATATATATATATATATATATATATATATATATATATATATATATATATATATATATATATACATACACACACACACACACACACGCACACGTGTATATATATATATATATATATATATATATATATATATATATATATATATTCTATGAATGTTTTATAATTTCTGCATCAGCACGTGTACAAACATATTCCAAACATTAATATTTTAAATGACTGTATATTGTAGTATGTATTTTAGTAATGAAAGTGACATATTACATAATGTTAAGCTAAATAAATAAAAAGAATAAATTAACAAATAAATAAATGAAAAGTACAAAGTGAAATAACCAAAGTCTGTCTGAAGAACTGTGGCAGATTCTCCAACACTACGAGTGCATTTCTTTGCACCTGCCTAAGACGCCTGCACGGTATGTATGTATATAGTACATTATCTACATACCCACAGAGACCCATGCTGATGGAACAAGTCACATGCATCGTCAGAATCATGTTGTTGTTGTTGTTTTTTGTTTTGTTTTGTTTTTTTAATTCTTCACACAGAGCTGAAAGATGAGATAGGGCTGAAGAAGAAAGTGAGAACGTCTGGTCCTTGTCGCTCTGGTGTGTTGTTGTGAGCGTGTCTGTGTTCGGCATGCTGGGACGTGTTGTCCCTTGGGCCGGTGCAGGGTGCTTGTTGCCTCTAATTGGGTCTGTTAGGGTCAGCAATTAGCGGGCAGCCGTCAAGAACTCGAGACGGCTCCTCCTTTCATGGAGGGTTTTTGCCGAACGTGGGCAGGGACGTAGAGAGAAAGATGCGCACAAAAGGCAATAAGGGCTCATCCTGAAAGAATGCAAGTCATGCACAAAACTGCATTTAGTATCTGTGTGTATGAAGGGAAGGTTGCTGAGATTGAACGACAGAGCTTAATGGGACGTGGTTGTTGCCTAAGGCTCAGAATGTTGCGTCCATCTGTCATTTATTTGGTCTACTACTAAACTGTTCAACTGTCATCAAGTTTTTTTTTTTTCTTTCACATTTTTTATTCAACATATCAGAATCCATCCTGAATACACTTTTGCATGTGTGTATGCATCAGAAAATTGCTAGGGGTCAAATGCCTTTTATCTCTGTGTGTGTGTGTGTGTGTGTGTGTGTGTGTGTGTGTGTGTGTGTGTGTGTGTGTGTGTGTGTGCGCGTGTGTGTGTGTGTGTGTGTGTGTGTGTGTGTGTGTGTGTGTGTGTGTGTGTGTGTGTGTGTGTGTGTGTTGTGCAGGTCAGCTCAGCCATCAGGTGGCAGTCGGGAGCAGAAGTGAGGTGTGCGATGGCCTGGTTGCCATAGAGACGGCAGGCCGGACACTCGCGACACTGCTGTACCCGTAGCCCAGAGTCATTAGTGAATCTGCCTACATTATGGCAGCAATAAAAGCAGCTATGTATGTACTCACTGTGATAGAGACATCCATAACGAGGGCCTGAGCGCTTCATTTACCAGGCAACAACACATACCAACCAACAGCAGGGCTTTAACACATTCCTAGCTTTACATTAGAACTAGTCAATTAAAGATCATTCATATTATGACATTATTCATAAAATTCTGTTTTTTATTAATGGAAAAGTAAAATCCTGTGGCCCTGGCATGGACATGGATGAGGATGTGAGCACTTTTTCTTTGTGATAACTCTAGACCTTGGCTGATACTGACCATAGAAAACAAATAATTTGGGAAATTGATGGCGTAACCATAGCAACAGTCTCAATTTTTGTTCTTTTTTTTTTTTTTTTTTTACACACTTGTGTAACCAATGCTTTGAACTTACCCACTACTTTAGCACTGTATGACAGTCCAAATAATTTCATCCCACTGAGACTGTAGGCCTTTTTTGTTCACTCAAAAGACACAATATTCCTGCATTAATGATGTATGATTAATAATAAATCATATACTAATGATACATAAACATGACTGTGGAAATCGGGACATAAATGAGCATAAATTAAATGACAGCAGTGTTGCTATATGTTAAAATTTGTCCAACTCCAGGTGTACACATGAACAAACCATAATTCAGCTTCACTTATGGACTAAAAAATTATGATGCATTGTATTAGTTAATAGTATTAATAGTGTAGCCATCTTTACTCATATATAAAAAAAGGATGTGCAAATGACAGATGTGTCATTTGCTTATTTGGTGGATGATGATAACTATTATGATGATGATGATGTTTATTATTATTATTAATAATACTATTATTATTAATATTATTATTATTTTGACACTTTCCCTTGATTTGATGGAGCAAAATTCAATTGAGAATGCCCCTGTCCTGTATTGTGATGCTTTATGACATCCAGTCAGTGTACCCGTGTATCTTTTATAGTCCTGTCTTTATACATCCTAGTGACAAATGAGAACTGAGAACTATATGTTCAGTTAATCTCTTCTTCCATGCCTTGGCACATTGGAGAGCCTTTCAGTGACTCTGCTGTTTGGTGTTATGGTCCTCTTCTTCTTCTTTTTATTAAAATGATTATTATTATTAGTAGTAGTAGTAGTAGTAGTAGTAGTATTTACATCACAAACAGTATATTTTAATGCTAAAAATCAGGATCCATCAATATTAACAGCAAATAATATTCATTTAGGAAGCTTTATTGGAATAATAAAACCTTGTTATTGTAACAGTATAAAGGTATTCAAATCCATCAATGCTGTTGAAGAGTTAATAACGGATGATAAACCCAATGTAAAAATAGAGCACTAAGTTGCGAGTAGAAAGAAGAACATTCTTACTTTGTCAGATTCCACACCTCCTGCATGACTGTGGACCATCGATCTTGATGTTCAGTACAACGTTTGACATTGCTTTTAAAATAAAGTAGAAAATAGTCATCAAACACCCCCATACTCCTACGCTCCCAGCATGCATTGCAGAGGGCCACCTGACCTTCTGCTTAGGCTGGGAAGTGGAGTCACCCACACAGCTGGTGTATGCATACGCTAAACACTGGCAACGGCACAAGAGAAAGTTTTTTTTTTTTTTTTTTTTTTAATGTACTACCTTTACATCCATCCTGGAACAACAGCGAGGATGGAAAGAAAAAGGTAGCAAAAGAGCTCTTCACTTTTTTGCTTCCAGCCTGAAGCAGAATGAGGCCACACAGATCACAATTTCCATTTTTTTGACAGCTTTTGACTAAATTACAGCTGACAGTTGGTAAGACATTTCGAAACGACGTACAGCACAAAATGCTCTTGAAAACACACAAATGCAAACTGCCAGTTCTGCCACCTACGCAAACATCCGAATGTGAGTTATTCTCAAGAAAGTTCATGCAGTTTGAATCACGGAGCCTCTGTCCACTCGCTGAATGCAAAAAAAAAAAAAAAAAAAAAACTGTCCAAGCGTGTTTATGCAACAGATTTTTTAAAAGTATTTCAAGCCAAGTTCAACAAGGGACTTCACACTCCTCATTTCATTTTTAGAATATCTCACCATAAGTACAGCACTACGACTCTGCTTAACAACAAGACTGATTCTCACCTATGGGTGGAATTATGCTGAAAGTATGATAACTGTACAACTAAAAGTCACAGCTTTTAAAGGGTTGTGTTGCTGCCTCACACTTCTGTTTGCAGTTTCATATATTCTGCGTGTGTCCATGTGGGTTTCTTCACAGGTTTCCTGTTTTCCTGAAAACAAGCCAGTAGCTGGACTTTAAAAAAATCCTCTTTTTTGAAAAAAAAAAATTGAGTGACATGTTAGAAAGTGCTCCCCAAAACCGCACCAATAACTCATTCCTCCATTACCGTTCCAGAAACTGGTAGAACCAATACCATGTTGCATTGAAGGTGTTCTTGAATGTTCAAGGCTGTCCAGAGGAGCACAACAATAGCAACTGCAAGCAATCCATGGATGGGAGTCAAGAGAGCAAAACTGTCTGTGCTCTCAGGATGGATGAGATGCTTTACTCTCTCCTCCGTCCATTAACATGACAGTACTGGGTGATAGTCACCGGTATCTGTTCGGTCAACTATTCTATTCAAAAGAAGCCTTATTGTGCTTTACTCCAAGTCTGTTACTCTGCCCAGTGATGCAGCCAGCTGAACAGATACAGTGATTGGCTTTGTGTGTTTTGGAGGAAGCACATGATTGACCTCACTCAACCCAGGTATATATAAGCTGGTATGTCATAGGAGAAAAGGTGTTCGGGGGTGGCAAGACCAGTTGGGAGAAAAAGCAGGAAAACACTTGGGAGCATGCTGCTATAGTAAAATTATAAACTTGGTGGTGTAATGTATCTCCAACATGGCTCACACGGACTCACTGTTACCACCCAGAAGTTGATTATGTTCCAATAACAGCATGTTCCAAAGAATCACAAATAAAACATGCCATTAATTATTTTTTTCCTGTTATTAAAATAACCACATGTTGTACCTTTTATCCATTTATAGTTACATTCAATCACCCACAAAACAGGGCATCAGTAATGTTATAGAGAGGGGGAAAAAAGGTAATTTCCTAACCAATGTTTCTTTGTTCCTCTTAATTAAACAAAGAAGTGCAACTTTTCTTATTACAAAGAAACTTGGAAGCTCATAAAGTAGTAAAGAGTAATTAAAAAAATAAAATAAAAAAAGTCATTTACTATGCCTCTTAGTCTCCTTCCATAAATGGTGGATCACCACATAATGAAATACACCCCCCCCCCCCCCCCCCCCAATGTCTTAAGTCTCTTGGGGATACTGTAGGCTTCAGGCCCCTGTGACCCTCTACCCCTCTACAGGATAAGCAATATAGAAGGTGAAGATGAAGACCTTTTACTCCTAAATGTCGCAACATGTGTCCGCCATGGTCCCGCCCACTTCTGAACGGCAAAATGGACATTATTTCCCAGATGCCAAAACCCACATACAAAACCAGTCACACAAGCACTTTCAGGAAGAAAACACATCTGATAATGTTATGTCCTCTAAAACAATATTTTTCTCCGTTGTAATTTCTTGTGTTGTTTTAGCCATGGCTAATACAAGCTATACAGCTAACTAGCTTCTAACACAAGGCTAAATCCTAAACCCTGTCTAACCCCTGATCAAGAGCACTACTTGATGTGTGGGACAAGGGATTGTCAGCATTAGTTAACGTTACCTGCACATGATTTTCTTAGGTGTAAAGCACAGCATATTCTAAGGCATCATCTCACTTGCAACAGAAGCACTGAATGAACCAACACTATCGCTATCGCTAGCAAATGCCACCAATTCCAGGAGGAATCACATATTTGTAAACACTCTGAAGTAATCATGTTATGATAACACATCAAATGTCTTCAAATTAATATCTTCATATTTACCTACTTCATCAATTTTCAAACACTTCTTCTGCTTTTTTGCGATGTTTTTTTTTTTTTTTTTTTGCGACAAACACACTGCATATGACAATAGGAACACGAGCTATCAATCGTTACGCTAATCTTTATCTGTGTGACGAAGCATTGGGTAATCTTTCTGTTTTGTTTTGACTCTGAAATACAGATTAAACATAATTATCAACAAAAATACATAATAGCCTAATGATAGTTAATAACAGTATTTCCGCCAAACAGTGTTGTTATTGACATCATGGTGGGTCACATGACTGCAAAAGCTCTATAGCTGGGCCAAACCTTGAGACTAGACCAGGTCATGACTGTGAAGATGCAGTGGTCACTTATTTCTCACTTTATTACCAGTGTCAGTATGTAGGCGAGAATGATAACAGTTTTATCTAGGGCTCAGTGTTTGTGTATGAGCAAGAGAGAAGGAGTGATACTGCCAGAGTGAGAGGTGAGGTTATAAAAACATATATGAAATGTGGACAAATGCTCTCGATTCCTTCCAAGCTAATAATACACTGTGTGTGTGTGTGTGTGTGTGTGTGTGTGTGTGTGTGTGTGTGTGTGTGTGTGTGTGTGTGTGTGTGTGTGTATGTGTGTGTGTGTGTGTGTGTGTGTGTGTGTGTGTGTGTGTGTGTGTGTGTGTGTGTGTGTGTGTGAGGGTGAGTGTGTGTGCGCGCGCATGTGTGGCTTTCTCTTCCTATTTGGAAACACTGAGATTCAGTTTGTGTGGAACTGGATGTGCCACATGTAGGTGCATAGTCTTTTCTTCCTTGCTGTCTTCCCATAAGGCTGTGCGTGGGGGAACTGATTGACACACCTTGCATCCCTAATGGAGGCCTGGCAGAGTAAGACAGCACCACACAGTTTTCGCCAGGGGGATTCGCCGCAGGCATACACTCGCTACTTCACACATCGCCCGGAGAGAAGGAAAGAGAGATCGAGAAATAAATACATCAGCCTGACATTTACCATAAACATCCACACCAACAGTCACATAATAACACACACACACACACACACACACACACACACACACACACACACACACACACACACACACATACAACTGGCTTTAGATTTATTAGTTGTGTAAATACAAGAAAAACATCCTGGGTAACGTTTCAGAGCAGGAGGGACATGTTGATGCTCAATGATGATGACTAAAGGGTATAGTATATAATAACTATGTATATAATAGATAATAACTATTTATTTATTAATTCTGCAATCTCTGACTGATAGTATGAGTGTTTCTCTGTTCCAAGACAGGATCATGAGGGCAAAAACTACTTTTATTTCTCTATATAATCCCCTGCTACACTAATGCATTTCGTCTCTTTGTTCCGCTAATGCTTGGATACCGTCAAGCTAGAAACGAGAAGTGAGGTCAGGACTGTACTGTGGCAATAACTCCCAGACAAGTTCCTGGAATGCGCAAGTGGTGTTGGTAAATGATTGTGTCTACAGTTCCCACAAACAGATGCATCTCTATTGCAAGGTGGCAAAAAAAGTTCTCGCAGTGGGCTCTGAGGCACCTCAATTGGGAACGTACCGCCATTTTTTTTTACATTAGGCACAATTGCCACCCATAGCCCGCCCTCCCAACCCCTTCCCATACTGGCCCAAGTTTTTGCTATCGAATCTCAGGTGTGTATGATAGTTTCACTCTCCAACACAGCAGATGGCAGTATGAACCTACTTGGTTTATGAGCCACCATTATACACAAAGAAGAATATATATTGGTGCATACTACACACACACACAGATTCCGATGGCATTGATGATGTTGAATCTAAACACAGATCTACTTTTGTTCTCAGCTACGATTGGATTCCATATCTGATTAGATCTGTGCCTGAGTACGCTGCATTTTTTTCAAGACCGCCTTTACCTCAGGCTCGGTTCCCTAGCCTACAATGATTCTGTTCTCACTGATCAAAATGAACCTTGGGGTCAAGTGTTCAAGTGGAAACAATCCAGGGCCCTGGTGTCAAAACGCCGTAATAGTCTCATCATTATACAGTGCTTGAAGTCATTTATAAATGTCAGTTGGTTTTGCATCTTCATTTCACGAGGAATTTCATCACAAATCCCGGGTAGACCTGAAAGCGTGCTTAATTAGCTAAATGTTGCGGTAATATAATTAAAAGATGTCTCATTATGCAGACGTAAATTTTTGAATAAGAAAATCACTACGCGCTTGCTGGGGTACAATAGCAAGCGTAGCCCAGATAGACATTGACGTCTGTGAAACAGAGGTCAAAAGGAAAACCTTCAACAAGGCCATACCATCTAGGCATGGCATTTAAAGTTCAACTATAAGAGGTTTATCAATCTTATAGAATTGTTCTACCTTAGGAACCCAGTAGTCATGCAACTTCTACACATCACGCTAATCATATCGACTGAAAATAATTAATCAGCTATAAAACGGTTACGGTAATCCTCATATCCGGTCAGTACAGTGACCAAAACAAGAAAGAAACCTCTGTTCTTACGGTATGTAGCGAATATGTTTGTGTGGTTTACGCAGAGATCTGGATACAGCCCTGAGAGGATCTGATTTAATTGCAGCAGACTCAGGTGTATTATGGTGTATTAAGGAACATTAGTGGGAAAGAGGAATTAGTGTGTTTTAGATCCACTGACACCTCAGGACAATCAGGCACTAACTACACATCACCCTGACAGAGAGCCATGTCCCCTCCTCCCTCACTCTCCTTCCCTCTCTTTTTCTCTCTCGCTATTGATCCGTCTGTCCATTCTTAATGGTCCTGTTAAACACAGACACCAGGCACTTTAACAAGCCGAGGCCCACTTAGCAATAAAGCTCTCAGGACTCTGTTTAGTCGTAGATACAGCAGGCACGACACAGCTCACCTAAGCTCTGTACACAAAAGGTCATAGTGATGGAGAAGGTATAGAAGGTATAAGTTTGTTTTATTCTCCCACACACTTTCCACATATTTAGAAAGAGCGCAAAATGAAGAGATTAATATTTATCATAAAAGTTTGCTATTTGTAAGTTTGCAGTTTGTAGTTTTACCTACATGCCACATAGATGTTGAAACCCCTTAATGTCATATTTGCCTTCATATATTTTGCAGCTGAATTTATCGACTAATTTACACATAGAGTTGAGATGAGGATACAAGCTAAATATAGCAGGGCAGCTGAATGGAAAGGCTCAAGGGTGCAGTACTGTAGGTCTCTAGCTGTTGCACTTCTTCTCATGACTCATGGCACCTTCTACGCGATATAATATCAAAATATTCCACTATTTCATCCCACTGGGTACAGACAGGACAGCAAAAAGTCTTCAGGACCATTCAAACTAGACTCCCATCAGGGACCCAATAAAGCCCTAAAACCCCAGACGCCTTCACGACAAAATCAGGCCTCAGACTAAATTCTAAAAACTAATACAGAAGGCATCTTTAGGGCATCTTCACAGAGTAATTAGTACTCTCTTAATTTTGTGAACATAACCTAAAAACCTTTGAAGACGTCTTGAGTTCTAAAGACCTTCTGTGACCTTCTTAGACTCCAGTTGATCCTGTACAGTTGTGGGTGTAAAATTCTAATGTTTGTACATAAACACTAGGAAACCCAGACATCATATTATTTTGCTTAGACCACCTCTACTATTTTATTATTTTTATATGCAAGGTAAAGATCTTGTATCAATGTAACATCATATTTATTAATAATAATTGCTTATATCTTTTATATTGCACTTTATCTTTTCTAAAATGAAGTCAATTCAATTCAATTTTATTTGTATGGCACTTTTAAAAATGGTCATTGCCAAGAAGCAGCTTTACACAAATAAATGATATATGGAAATAGATTAGAAGAATGTAAGGAAATATGGATGAATTATAACTATAATGTCGGTTTATCAGTGTACGTCTCAATTATCTTCTTTTAGTTTTGTGAAGCTGCTTTAAAACAATGACCAATTGTTAAAAGCGCTATATAAATAACATTGAAAAAAATAAATGTGAAAAAAATGTCATAGCATCCACCCATCCATCCATCCATCCATCCATCCATCCATCCATCCATCCATCCATCCATTCACCTGCCTGCCTGTCTGTATAAATTATAAATAATATGCTGGTAAGTTATACAGATTTTAGTTTTAAGTAAAGTAATGATCATAGACAAATATTTACATAAATTTTACATTTAAAGTAGAGAAAGAAAAATTCAGAAAGCAAGCAAAACACAGCACTTGTTTAAGGTTTGGAACATGTCCGTATAATTAGTTTTTTGCTGCATGTTCTATATTTTGGTGGTCACAGTACAAACAAACAACCTGTATAACTTTGGTGGTATGTTACAGTATCAAATGTCCCATACATGCCTGTACCCCAGTTAATATTTAATAAACTGTATGTCTTATGTTTGACTTTTTCCCATATTTCGGCAGATCGTGTGCAGTAAAGTAACAGATGCTCTAAAGATTCATTATGGTAGCAGATTTGCCACAACTGAGTGAATTGCTCAAGGTGAATCGTGCTTTCTCAGGAAATCAGCAAGAAAATCTGAAGCTTTAAGCAATCATCACAATTTGATGGAAACGTGTAACGTAATCTTAAAAAAAAACAAAATATTGATCTATCACAATACATAGTAAGACGGTAAATTAAGGACTCTGATTACAGATTATATTATTGATATATTACTGATTATTCTTAGCCAAGTTCATCAGTAGTGATGGAGAAGACCAAGACTTTCATTTATCTGTAACACCTAGAGAGTATCAAAACTCAACTCTAAACAAGGAAATGTTTCAAAATGCTTTTTTTTATTCTGACAGAGCCAGCTAAATCTCCTTATCTGGCAGGACTCTAGTAGTGAAAATGTCAAGCGCGCTGTGTTTCGGTGCTGTATCTAATGCATGGGGAGAAAGACAGAAAAAGAAACGGGAAGAGATTAAACAGCATTAAACAATGTTAGAGATGTAGAGAAAGACAGATAGAGGGGGAGGTCTGAGAAAAAAGAACACATTCTGAAAGCAAACAGTTGTGTTTGAAATACATTTAGAACAAAGCTATTTGGGGACTCAAGTCTTTAGTTTAAAAAAAAAGGAGTTGTGTTTTATTAGTTGAATGATATAAAACATGACAAAACAGCATCTCAGAGAGAAGAAGTGATTTATATGCTCCCATTGGGATTTCTATATAGGGCATGTGTTCTCTTCCCTCAGATTTAGAGAGCCGAATGAGAAAGAGTGAGAGAGTGAGTGTGTGTGTGGGGGGGGCTGAGAGACAAACAGTGTGAGAGACAGAGAAAGTGTTGGGATGTGAGTCCAGATTGCAGCCTACAAAAGGTTTTTTGACTAAGGCCTACTTGAACTGTGTTACATGCCGTGCATATTGAAGTGGTATGCTGCAAAATGTAAATAAACTCCTTACTTAGAAATAGAGGGAATTTAATTACTGACATTTTAATACATTAGCCATCACTTGGATTAATTAATAGTAATGATATAATAATAAAACCTTAATTAGAAGTTAAACAGTGTTAATACCATTAATGAGCAAAATTAGGCTGACACTGACCAACATGACCAACATGGTTGTTACCTGAAAGAAAAAAAATAATAACCAGAATTGAAAATCAAGTATTAATATTTACTTTACATAAAGAGCAGGTAGATATTATCATACAAATATGGATATGAACAGGCCGTGCACTCAATATTTGGCAGGAGGTATAAACCTTCATGTATTTTCGATGTGAAGCTTACAGGATAAAGAAGGACCATGTTTGTTCACTTGAGAGTACACTGTATATGATGCATTTACTGCCAGGGTGCGTGTGCTTTATATTAGACTATTGTTCATAATTGGTTCTAACCTGGGAAATACAGGAATATCTCAGGTACTGTAGATACAAAGAAAACATTTACACATCTGAAGGCGCGACCAATGACCACAAGTGATCTGATGTCTGAAGAACTGTAAGGTCCAGAATTCACACATCATGCTGCCAGGCCCCACATAAACGCCATAATCCCCCACCCACCACCACCACCACCACTATTTTCTATGAGGGATGTTCAAATCAAACTAGGGACTTGTGAATACATTTCTTAGGAATTAAGGCATAAAACCGATTGACATTTATAGAAGACTTCAAGTACAGTACAGTGATGAGACTCTTAGCCACAGTCTGAGAAATCATTTAAAAATGGTACAAATGTTTTAAAAAAGCCATATGTCTCTGAATGGCAGTCCTGGCCGAGGTGGCTCAGAGACATACTGTATCTTGAGTAAGAGACGACATCTGTCTGTTGGATCTGTACAGATAATCATTCACAAACACCACTTGCACATTACAGGACCTCAGCTGGCAGCCCTCATACAGTCCTAACCTCGCTCTAACCATTTCCACATTTTTAGGACATTTTCAGGGAGGCCAGCGTTTTTAGACGTGAAGCAGGCAGTCCAATCATGGCTCTGGCATACTGAGAAACCTTTCTTGATAGCTTCCAAACAGTAGTAAAATGCTGGGATAAGTATGTTACTCCAGCAGGGGAATATATAGAGAAATAAAGGTATAGATTGTTACTCTCATAACTGTGTTCTGTTATTTTGTATGATAAAAAGTCCCAGTTTGACATGAACGCACCTTGTACTTAAAGTCATGCTCGCTTTAAATCTGAATACAGGTACTAATACAGATATTTGGAGAACTAAAGAGGCTCATATATACAGTTACATATAGCGTCATTGCACTAATAGTAACATGCTGTAATTTCATTTGTGCTAATTTATCTAGACTTGACAAACATTAAAGCAGGCATTTCTCATTAACATTTAAAAACATAGAAATAAGTAGAGCGATGTTGATTTACATTACTTAGTTTTATTGTTTAACATTACTGGCTTAACAAATGTCTGTTTCTTGTGTTAATTAATGCCAATTAATTAATGCTAATGCTAATTTTAAAAGCATTGCTAGCTGGTTTAACTCATCAAGCCAACTCTTAAATAAAGACAGAAATGAAATTTTATATCTTAATGTAAAAGTAAAGGTTAAGCCTAGATTTGTGACTGGTTAATTATTTTTGATAAACTATCAAGTTGCAGGACCTCATTTTACCAAGAAAGATTAGGAAGTTAATGGTTGAAAAACAGTGCATGCTAATTCAGGTGAAGCAACTTTGCTACCATAATCTAATTAGCCTGCTAGCTAACTTTGCTGAGATTTGTCAAAGTCAAATATTTTTTGTTCATTTTTTAAAAACTCAAATATGTTTATTTAATTTGCTTCAAAATCATTTCCTTTAGTGTAGCTGTGCTGTGAGTTTTCTGTTGAAGTGGTGAGCTGCATTAAGTGTTGATGTTGCTAGCTATACATCTAGCATTACAGTTGCCAATGCACATTCCAGACATAATCACTTTCAAATGATTGCTGTGTTTGCTATTTTCAGTGCAGCACAAGACACTTAGTCAATAGTTAGCACTCCCCCCTGCTAATCAGGCAAGAGAGACACTGATTGGATTGATATTAGCACTACAGCACATGATGTTATGTTTTGGCCTCATACCTCACCCTCACTCACTCATTCTCTATACTGCTTATCCAGGAGACTCAGGGCAATATGTGGGGTACACCGGGATACACAGTGGATGGGGTGCCAATCCATTGCAAGGCCCAATCATGCACACACTCTTAGACTACGAGCAAACTTGGGTAGAAACGAGAATACCCACCAAGTATAGAGAGAACATGCACATTATAGTATAGAGAGAACTCCATACACATTGACCTGAAGGAAGGTCACGAACCCTTAACCATGGAGGTGCAAGACCACAGTTCTATGTCATCATACCACCGGGTCATATCTCATCGATTTTAAATAATTAATTAAAGAAAAAATTATATACATGCACACATATAAATATATTGTTTTATATATATTTGTTATATTAATGATTTAAAATATTTTTGTTAAATTAATGATACTACCCTTCAAAAGTTTGGGATCACTTAGAAATTGTATTGTTTTCCAAGGAAAAACACACAAAATTAGTCTGAATAGAAATTATAGCAAGATATAAGTAATTATTTTGATGGAAATAATGAACTTTGCCTTCTTAAAAAAAAAAAAAAAAAACCTTTTGCGGCAATTACGGCCGACAGTCTAGCTGTCAATTTTTTCAAGATAATCTGATGAGATTTCACCCCATGCTTCCTGGAGCATATCCCACAAGATGGATTGGCTTGATGGATTCTTCCTCCGTACCATACGGTCAAGCTGCTCCCACAGCAGCTCAATACGGTTCATATCCAGGAACTGTGATGGCCACTCCATTACGGTAAGAATTCCGGTTTACTTAACTTGTTTGTGAAATGGATAAAATATATTATTATTATTATTATTATTATTATTATTATTATTATTATTATCAAGTAAATTTATTTCTTTTATTTTTACTTTATATTGTATAATGTTATTCATTTTTTTTATTTTGAATGTCAAATTATTTTATCTATCAATAATTGTCCAAAACACTTCAACATTTGTAAACAGTATGACCACCACAATGAGCCAACCATTTTCCTTAACAAAACATGTTAAGGAAAAATTCCAGGACAGGTGTAACATTTTACCATGCGGCCACACATATGGTGTAGAGTTAAGATTAAATAGCTGTTTCTTATAAACTGGAACTCTGTTCAAGCTAAAATTGAATGCTGCATCATTGTACTAATCTGTAACAGGATTTTTTGATGATGATTAATTTGTTTGGAACTATTCTTCCTGCTTACAATGACAGAAGAGTCTCAAAATGGCATATGAAATGGCATACAGAAATATCATACACTCCCACCAAAACCAAGCAAAGAAATCCAAACGTTAACAGGCATAAATAGCTGTGTGTGTGTGTGTGTGTGTGTGTGTGTGTGTGTGTGTGTGTGTGTGTGTGTGTGTGTGTGTGTGTGTGTGTGTGTGTTATTTTTCCCAGCAGTATGGAAGGATCAATAAATACTGATCCTTATAATGATGTTGTCAGTAAATGATCAGAATGTCTCCGGGGCACAGAGAGAAAACAGCACTAGTGGTAATGAGAGGGTGCTGACTTGAGTGTGTTTGTGTTGGGAAGAGAGAGGTTGTGTCTGTTTGTGTGTATGTGCATGAGAGAGAGAGAGAGAAGCATTGGTTTAATGTAAAACCACATCCGTGACAAAGCACCTGAAATGTCTTCTACTTCTCTAACATACAAAATGAAAAAAAAAAGCAGACACGCTGGTCAATAACAGCTAAGCCAGAGTATATTAGATTATCTAATCTAAGAATCAGTACAATTTCCATAGATAAACATTATGTGATACTAAAGAAAAAGATAAGTTAGATATTTTTTTCCAGTTAAATCAGGTTTAACAATGTGTGAGATCTACACACGTGGACAAAATTGTTGGTACCCTTGGTACCATTGTTGGTCAATGAAAGAAAAACTCACAATGGTCACAGAAATAACTTTAATCTGACAAAAGTAATAATAAATAAGAATTCTATGAATGTTAACCAATGAAAGTCAGACATTGCTTTTCAACCATGCTTCAACGGAATTATAAAAAAAAAATGAACTCATGGAACAGGCCTGGACAAAAATAATGGTACCCCTAACTTAATAGTTTGTTGCACAACCTTTTGAGGCAATCACTGCAATCAAACGATTCCTGTAACTGTCAATGAGACTTCTGCACCTCTCTGCAGGTATTTTGGCCCACTCCTCATGAGCAAGCTGCTCCAGTTGTTTCCGGTTTGAAGGGTGCCTTTTCCAGACAGCATGTTTCAGCTCCTTCCAAAGATGCTCAATAGGATTGAGGTCAGGGCTCATAGAAGCCTCCTCCATGTTTCACAGTAGGGACAGTGTTCTTTTCTTGAAATGCTTCATTTTTCCCGTCTGTGAACATAGAGCTGATGTGCCTTGGCAAAAAGTTCAATTTTTGTCTCATCTGTCCATAGGACATTCTCCCAGAAGCTTTGTGGCTTGTCAACATGTAGTTTGGCATATTCCAGTGTGGCTTTTTTATGATTTGTTTTCAACAATGGTGTCCTCCTTGGTCGTCTCCCATGTAGTCCACTTTGGCTCAAACAACGACGGATGGTGCGATCTGACACTGATGTTCCTTGAGCATGAAGTTCACCTTGGATCTCTTTAGAAGTCTTTCTGGGCTCTTTTGTTACCATTCGGATTATCCATCTCTTTGATTTGTCATCAATTTTCCTCCTGCGGCCACGTCCAGGGAGGTTGGCTACAATCCCATGGATCTTAAATTTCTGAATAATATGTGCAAGTGTAGTCACAGGAACATCTAGCTGCTTGGAAATGGTCTTATAGCCTTTACCTTTAACATGCTTGTCTATAATTTTCTTTCGAATCTCCTGAGACAACTCTTTCCTTCGCTTCCTCTGGTCCATGTTGAGTGTGGTACATACCATGTCACCAAACAGCACAGTGACTACCTGGAGCCCTATATATAGGCCCACTGACTGATTACAAGATTGTAGACACCTGTGATGCTAATTAGTGGACACACCTTGAATTAACATGTCCCTTTGGTCACATTATTTTCAGTATTTTCTAGGGGTACCATCATTTTTGTCCAGGCCTGTTCCATAAGTTTATTTTTTTTTAATATAATTCTGTTGAAGCATGGTTGAAAAGCAATGTCTGACTTTCATTGGTTAACATTCATAGATTTTTTTTTAATTATTACTTTTGTCAGATTAAAGTTATTTATGTGACCATTGTGAGTTTTTCTTTCATTGACCGAAGGGTACCAACAATTTTGTCCATGTGTGTATCTATCTATCTATCTATCTATCTATCTATCTATCTATCTATCTATCTATCTATCTATCTATCTATCTATCTACTTATTATTTTAGGTAGACATTGATTAACAAACTGGCATTTCATTTTGAAGGTACTGATTATTTCGTAATACTGATTCTATCACATTTGCTATCCAAATGAGAGAGAGAGAGAGAGAGAGAGAGAGAGAGAGAGAGAGAATCGTTGCAATGCTAATTTCCACAAAATAATAATTTCATGCTTGAAATTATAACATTATATAAAACCAGCGCATTATTAAGAGTTGACTGACACATTGTGCTGAAGTAATGCATTAACTCGTGTTCCGGATGAGCAATCACACTTTCAGCTGTCTGGGAAAAAAAAAGAAAAGAAAAAAACCTTTTCACTATTAGTACAACTTGAACAAAGGACAAAATGTTGTTTTTTTTATCTGGAGTGTGTATGTACTGTATGTGTGTATGGTGCAAACACTTCTAGCATACAAGGTGACCTGGATTGAAGAATAATTACTGTAATGCAAATGGATCTGTCTTTTATAGATGGCTCCATCAACATGATAGAAAAAAAGAAAAAGTACTTCTTCACACACTCACAGAATGGTGATTAGCCGCTTATTTTATGGTATGTAAGGTTAAAGGAGCACATATATATTTATAAGGTCCTTCCATTGCCATGAATAAGATCTTCAACAGTTTACCTGTACAGACTAGAAACATATTTATAATGGAAATCTAAGAGCAGCAGTTGAATTCAGTGAATTGAAATAAAACTATATCTTCTACATAAAGCTTCTGATCATCAACTGTTTAGTTAGAATTTTCTTTCAGTTACAAATGAATAACTAAACTGAAATAAGAGACATTTCTAACTTCTATAACTGTTCCTATAAATTAAACAAGCTTATTTTATGTTTTAATTAGATTATGTAATAACTAAAAACAAAATAGTGAAGGTATATATTTGATTTGATGATTTTGAAAAATAATTATTCATGTGATAAAAAAAAACACATGAACCCCCAAAAAAGAAAAATCACAAGAAAAAAACAAAAGGTATATAACTTACATTGTGAATTTAAATAATGAATCATGTAAGGCAGACAAATCTTGTGAAGTGAAATCTACATGTGAAAATGTCATTCAACATAACACAAATGTTACACTATCTGGGAAAAAAACAAACAATTTGCCACTTCAGAAGGGTCCAATTATTAGGCTGCATCAAGAAAAGAAAACAAGCAGCTGAATGCAGGAAGAAGAGAGCATGTGTGTCATTAGTTTTTGTTTGTCATTCCTTTCTGTTGTTGTCAATAAAGGCATAAGTTAAAGAACTATCGGCTCTGAGTTCTTACATTTTCGTGAATAAGGTTACACTAATGTAAAGTTCAGGTTAATTTGTTTTATTTTTGCTTTATAATTTGTATTAATTATTTTTATATGAATATTTTTGGGTTATGGAACGAATCGTTGAGAGTTATTATTCATTATGGTGGAAATTTGCTTTGATATATAAGTGTTTTGATATACAAGCACACTTCTGGAACAATCCAAGGTTCCACTGTATCTTAATCTACTATATACTGTATCTATTATAACCTAAGTGTTATATCTAAAAAACAACAAAATGGACCAAAAACAGGCTATTTACTGGAATAATGATTTGTCGCCTTTATGTCAACAAATACTTTGGCACTTAATTAGAAGAATCCTTAAATGTAAACTTCATAATACATTTAAAACGTCTACATTAAGCTTTTATATTATTAAACGTGTGTTACTGGTTAACCATCTTAAAATGACTGCACTTGAACCATGACATGAAACATTCCAGTGCTTTTTTATCAGCAAAATCAACAAACATCCTGTGAGCAGGAATGAAGGAGTGGAATGATTACAGTTTCCCCCATCAGTGATCATGAATTTCTGAATAAAGACCTGGAGGAAAGGGGAAAGATTGAGAGACAGAGAGAGGTAAGTATGATGTTAAAGCTGTCGGTCACTGTGTCATTCAAATACACTGAACACTTTGCTCTGTCTCTGAAGGCGAAGGCAGAAGAGAAGTATGGAAGAGTCATGGGAGAGCTTGCATGACAGATGTCACTATCGAGTGCTGTAACAAGCATGTCACCCCCTCAATGCTTTCTGGCTGTCACTATTCTCCTGACAAAACAGCTTTCACCTTTCTCTGGTACGCTCCACAGCCATGCAGCACTTGCCCTTTTTTTCTTTTCTTTTGACTATGCTCCTGTTCTTACAGTTCTTTTATAATCTCATACACTTCTTATTTCCTCCTGAACCCTGCCATTACATCGTCTGCTTTTCCTGCTTGTAAGTCTTGTATATTTTCAGAACAGGAAGCAAAGCTTGCTGGATATTAAGTGGACATGGATGTGGTGAGACCCCAGCATTATTTTTTTGATAATAATAATAATAAAAAAAATCTCCTCAGTATTTTTTTTTTTATGTTCTGTGATGCCATTAAGAAGCCAGTAATGGGCGCCATACACTTCAGGCAAAGCAGAACGTTTTTTCCCTCCAGACAAAGTCAAATGATATTGATGAACAAATTTGGCTCCAACGCTGCACTCAATGTGACTCCTCATTACAGCAGAGCTTCAACCCTTGTTAATGGCAGATTGTCAGCTTTCATTAACATTAGATTGTCTTTGTCTTTCGACGTACAGGTTTGCTCTTTGTCTCTGTCCTTAAAATAGCTACGGTTACATTGAAAGCTTTAAAGTTAAATTTTGTAATGACTGATGTTGATTACAGGATGTACTGAATAAATTACAGTACAATAAAAACAGTATGTGCTGGTAAGTGTGAAATACATAAGTGTGAAAAAAGGAGCTAACTCTCTGCTTTCTGGATATCCTATGGCATAAAATAACTATACACTGATCAGCCATAGCAGTAAAACCTAAAGCATTAAGCCCAATATTGTTTAAGCTCCCCTCGTGCCAACAAAACAGCTCTGGCCCCTTGGGACATGATTCCACAAGACGACTGGGAGGTCTGTACTGTATAGCACCAGGACATTAGATCCTTTGATGGCTGTGAGCTATGGGGCAGGGGACTTACTGGATCAGATTTGTTTGTCCAACACATTCCATACTGAAGCTGCTCAGTCAGATTGAGATCTGGGGAATTGGGAGGCCAGATTAACAACCTTGTACTCTTGCTCCTGCTATGCCCCCTATGTGGCAGGCGGTGATGTACTGGGTGTTCTGATACCTTTCTACCATAGCCAGCACTGACATTTTCCTGCAACTTGTCCTGCATTAGCTTTTCTGTGGTATTGGACTGCACAGGATGGCCACAAGTATAGATGAGCCTTGGCCTGGCCATTTTATTGTCCCCAATTTACTGGTATATACATGTCATTGTTATTTAATTCACCTTGGTAGTGGCTGATCAGTGTAAATGGATGCAATGTATTCTGTTGTCTTATGTAAGTGGGAAAAACACTTAGAGCATGCTGTTATTGGAAAATAATCAACTATTGGGTCTAACACTCATATGACAGAGATTTGACAATATTAATTTGTTTTTCCTTTACCAATGATCCACTTCAGGCTTAGTAATAATAATTAAGCTTATGTTGAGCAACATCACACCATGCCATTGTATTTTCTTTCTTAATAAACGAAAAAAATAAATCCTGCATAACTGTATAATTTGGACACATCCAAAATCTTGTCACATCCTCAGAATTCACATGCCATCCATTACCATCTGTCAGACCCTTTCATGCTGCATCTTAGCCAGAGGGGGAGAGACAGGGCGCATGAGAGGTAGAAAGGTAGAGGAAGTTAGCGATACTGTCTGTTTGTAAAGCGGGGAGTGTCGTTTCTGACAGCCTGGCGCTAGAAGCCTGAGTTCATCTTTTCTGTCAGCTGTGTTCTCCTCGCCTCTTCCTCAGGTGCTGCAGATGGAAGGCCTGAAAGAGACGGGATGACTTTACAAGACAGTTTGGAAGGGAGCATCAATATTTCATCACAACTGCATTTACGCACACACACGTACACACAAACAAACAAACAAACAAAAAAGCGATTGCATCTGGAACTTTCCTGCGGCGCCTTTCGTTCTCAGAACACTTCAGTCTCTGTCTCACTCATTCCTCCCACTAAAGGTTTGCATATTTCTCTTCTGAGCATTGTTCAGACACAAAGGGTGAAGTTTTTGACTTCAGAACATGTTCTGGTTTTGAATGAAGGCTCAGTTGGAGTAGTTTGCTTAGTATAAGTAAAACATGATTTATGACATTTTAATCCTTCAGGGTTGTCATTGTGTACATAAAAAATACATTTCTCCCACTGATGTCCTGTTTAATAGATGAAAGAATATCTGGAAAGACACACAAGACATGACAAAGTTATGATGAAGCCACCATGGAACACAAACATGAATTCCAACTTACAAAGACAAACACAAACAGAGACACATTTTCTTGTTATATTTTTAGATGGACAAAATAGTAGCCTGGATGCCCAAGCAGATTTTGTGTGCATGCTATTAACTTTTATTATTCATATAGTTATTCACGACAACTGTAAGAATTCACCTGATAGGCATGCTTAAAGGTAATGCACTTTACAGCATTGTGACACCTTGATCTTATAACCATTGTACTGAATGTTTCTGAATGCCAGCTGCTACAGCGCACACATCTGTAAATTTTATTAGGTGTTTTCATTAAACCTTTTGTCAAGATTGTAAAGCCAAGCTGTCAAAATCATTAAAGAAAAAAAAAAGAACAGTGATACACAGTCTTCCCATCCCTCATCTGATATTCCTAAATAGCAATACCTTCTTATAGTTCCAAATGTCCCAGTTTTCATCCCGAGACTGGTTTATTGTTTATGTAGAGTTTTACATTTTGCAAGTTTCCTCTGGGACACTCAGTAAAACTTACTATGTAAAATTTGGTGAATTAAATTTAATTGTACTGAAAAGGTGGATTGGATGGATGAAATTGTTTGTTTGATGGGTGGATGGATGGATGGATGGATGGATGGATGGATGGATGGGTGAATGGATGTATTGAATGTGTTTATTAATAATGGAGTTGGTTGTTTTGGTGGTAGGATGAATGGATTAAATAGATTGGTTGGTTGGCTACTTGGATGGATGTCCAGTGGTGATGCAGTGGTTAAGTGGATTCATTGTGAGATCAAGTCCAGCATTGCCAGCCTTCCAGGGCTGGGTCCTTCAGAAAGATCCTAAGCTGTTGAAGGATATCATTTCTCAAAAGTCAGTCAATTTGAATTCAAATGTCAGCCACTAAGTAACAAAACAAAACTAGTTTTACATTACAAAAACTACCACCTTAGATTGGTACATTAGTTTTCTAGGTTAAATACACAATCGGTCTGAGCATCCCATTGGTGGTTTTTCTTTTTGTCTCAGTAGCCTAGCTATTTTTTTTCACCTTTGCAGACTATAGAAGGTGCTATGAAAACCATGTAACCATTTGAATTATAATAGTTTGCATTCTGTCAAAAATACAAGAGAGCTTGTAATATACACCAATCTGCCACAATGCCAACAGTACTGTGTGAATTGAATAACATAGATTATCACTTATATACCAGTAAACTGGTTTCAGATTCAAGGGCACCCAAGGCCCAGCTACAGAATGTCTGCGAAGGAAAGTCTAGCCTGTCTGGTCCGATCCCACAGAAAAGCCAATGTACATATAGCGCCACTCAGTGGTAAAAGCCAGCGACAGCATACCGTCGCCGTTAGGTGCGGCGACAAAAGTAGAATCCCGCTCGTCACACATCTGTAGCACAAATTGAGAAAAAAAGTCTAAAGCTGGCAATGATAGAAAGGTATCAGAACACCCAGTGCATTACAGCCTGCCATGCACAGACAAGGAGTCTAAGGTTATTGACTCATCTTGTAAATTCCCCGGGTCAGCATCCAGGGAGTTTACCAGACAAACAAGTCTGATCCAAGAAGGCCCCACCCCACAACCTACAGTACCCAAATTATTCCACCCCTATTTTCTCGGTGCCAAACACCACGGCACACCCCAAGAAGTCTTGTGTAGTCATGCCCTGTCCCGAGGTGCAAGAGCGGCCCCGGAGGCACAAGTTGAAACTACGGAATACTGGGAATAATGTTTTAGGTTCTAATGTTATGGCTGATCAGTGTGGCACTGAAAGTGTTACATTTCAAAGGTGTTAATTAATCCCTGTGCTGTGTATTTCTTAAAAATACCTGGCAAACATTAAGTCCTCTAAAATTTGCATCTGAGAACTTCAAATATTTGTAACGATAATCAAACCCTGCATTCCTCCGGATAACTGAAACAGCGAGTCTATCTTGACTAACTAACCCCCAAGCCCAGGTGACATTTTGTCACGAGCTCAAGCTTCTTTAAGTTGCAGCAAAATGCTGGCTTTGAATCCTTGTTTGTTTGCCTTTGAGTTTGTCTCAGCATTTATCAGAGAGCAGGCGGGTGGCTTGTGAGGAAGAAAAAAAAAAGAAAAGAAGGGGGGATTCTTGAACCTTAAATGCCGTTGCGTAGGAAAAGGGAATTAGTGAGCATGAATGCCTGTTTGCAGCTTGTGTTTTCATGCACACCTTTGGTGCGTTCTCTACTTTGGTCTCGCGCCTTGAAGACAGAGGACGTGTTTTTTTGAAGAACAAAACAGAAGGGGTTTGTTTTACATTGAGCAGATGCCTGTGCATCACGTAGGCCTCAGATCTCTCCGGGTACATGCATAAGTGCACACACACACACACACACACACACACACACACACACACACACACACACACACACACACACACACACACACACACACACACACACACACATGCATGGTCTCAGTCTTTGAAAAAACACTTTTTAAACCACCAACACATGCTGCTTTTCCTCCCGTCAGGATGGCTAATATCAGAGTGTTGCTGAGGTTGCATATGCTAATCCTGAATTTCACCAGCATACTCGTTCATACACATTCATCAACATGCGCTCTCAGTCTTTCAGTGTCAACCACACACACGCGCACACACACATTCTCTTTCTCACACGCACAAACAGATTTCAAATATCCTTTGAAATCTTATTTTTGATGGATAAATGTAAAATCGGGTTTTCACAAGGCACACACACATATGCGCGCACACACACACACACACACACACACACACACACACACACACACACACACATACACACACAATGTACTACCTCTTATATAGCAGCGATGTTAAATTCTCAAATTTGATTGGTTGAAACATGTTGATTATTTTCTCTAACAACAGCTCAGACTGTCCTCATGACTGTAATTCAAATCACAGGGTTTTACTGATGTACTTATCTAATATTTTAAGCTTATCATAGGAACAGCTACCTCGCAGAAACTTATATTGCAGATGCTACACATAATTAATAATAGTAGTAATATAGAAAACATTCCGTAGCAAGTAAAACCACTTTATAAAGTGACAACCATAGAGGTTCATAGCTGCTATGATGTACAGTAAGTGATACAGTAACAAGAGATAACTTGCTTCTCAACATTTCACTCACACACTCCTGGAGGTATGGTATGCCGTTGACGGGGTGCCAGTCCAACGGATGGCACAAACACACCCTTACCTACACACTCACACGTTTGGAAACACCAGTTAGCCTAATCTGAATGTCTTTGAACTGTAGGAAGAAATCTGAGCTGTCACATGGAGGAAACCCATTAAGTATGGGGGGAAAGATGCCAACTCCGCACACACAGACCCAGAGGTAAGCCTCAAGCCCTCCACCCTGAAGGTGCGAGGCCACACTGCTACCCACTATGCACAAGCTCTATTCAGTTTTTGTGCATTTTATTGTTATTTAAATAAAAATAAAAAAGTCTTGTACATTTCACATTATACATGTTAACCATGTACATTCACTACAATAGCATCTTTTTCTTGACCTCAGTTTCAGCCCTAACTTTCCTTGAGCTACAGTTTCCCCGTCTGTCCCCATCACGTCCTCTGACTTATTTACAGTATGTTCCTCTGACTTATGTCGGCTCCAAGTCTCCGTCCCACCCTGGCCATCATTACTCTCTTTCTTAGCTAAGTATCCGTAATGTTTTTCTTGCTAATCCCCCCTTCTCTATCACACATCATTTCTCTATTTCTCTTTCTTCTCATACACTTCTGCTTTCCATTTGGCTTTCATCTATCTTTGTGTCTCACTCCTGCTCGTTTTTTGGTTCGAGGACACTGCGTGCATGTGTGTGTGTGTGTGTGTGTGTGTGTGTGTGTGTGTGTGTGTGTGTGTGTGTGTGTGTGTGTGTGTGTGTGTGTGTGTGTGTGTGTGTGTGTGTGTGTGTGTGTGTGAGTGAGTGAAAGTGTGTGATGTGTGTGTTGGCCCCAGCAGCTGCAATAGGCCTCAGCTCTGAGAACTGACAAGATGTGACAGCTCTGGATATCTTTCACTAGCACTGACAGCTGACAGATGGATACCACTCACACACACTGGAGGGGGAAAAGAAAGACAGTGTGTATGTGTGTAAATGAGAGAGAGAGAGAGAGAGAGAGAGAGAGAGAGAGAGAGAGAGAGAAAGAGAGAGAGCCCTGAGGAGGATTCTCCAGCATTAGTCTCTGTTCGGAGGGCCAGCTTTTGATTGAGTGTTGGCGAGAATAATAAACCTTTCTCTAGCCAATACCGTGCCAAGACTTCGTCTTTCCTCTTATTCCCTCTCTCCTATCATCCCTGTCTCTCTTTTCTTTTTGCATACCATCATTATTATTGTTTCTCTCTTCATTCACCCTGCATGTGTCATATTTCTCCTTTAAATTTGTCCTTTCATGATTTTCTTACTTTGCATGTTATGATGCTATGCTACCATGATAACCCAATATGCTCCCATGCAGATATTCTTAAAGCCATACGTTTTCTTATCGTGCGAAAAAAAAAAGGTATCATATGGTAACATGACTACATTTTCACATCTAACATGTGTGACTTGCTGTATTTTGGCTGAGGCTCTGTCGCATTTGGCTTGGCTGTTTGCACATACACTCATCTCTCTCTCTCTGTCTCTCTCTCTCTGGCTTAAATGAGGCGAAGCTAGCTCGCAGCCATCAAGCCACAGACACATTGCCATCAAACGCTGTCATCACTGCCCTGTCACCCCCTGTCTGTCAACTGTTACTTAGCAACAGATCACGAGAGAGGTGGTTATGAGGAAAGGGGAACTAATTTGAGCCATCCAGCATTCAATCTACTTTCAGCTCCAACAAAGCATTATCTGCACTTCCTGTGAAAGGGCACATATACTTCATCACCAAAGGATGGGCTTGTGTTTGGAAATGAAGATGGTGCATGGTTTGATGGGATGGAAAAAGAAAAATGAGGTATGTAGGGTAACAAAACTGCCAGCAATCACCGATACTTATTAAAATCAATCATGCTAAGACGAGGCAGACATCACTGAAGACGGCAGAGGACAAAATGGAGTAGGGTTTCTTTCTCTCGCGCTCTATTTTCTCTGTTCCAGGAGGTCCATCACAGGGAAAGATGCCAGAGAATTTGCCCCATGGGCCCCCGGCAGTCTGTCGAGCTGCTCCAGATAGTAGCTGATAGGGGATGGTTGGTGATGCACCATCTCTCAGTAGGCGGAGTTTGAGCTTGTGATGTCCACACCTACAGGTCTGCGTACAACGTTTCTAAGCCATCAGAAAAAGGGATTTTCTAGAACATATGGAATGGGGAGGTGTTAGAGTTTAATGATGGAAAAGAAAGACCACCAACACCATTATGTTAGCATGACAACATGACAACAATCCCAGACTATTGTTTATATCATAAATCAGGCCTCTAGCTCACCTGAACACACCATCTATACATACAGGAATATAGAAAAAGAAGTACAAATTCATTTATGTTATCATGGAATTATTAATAGCACATCATTAGATATTTGTTTAAAGGGAATCATAAACATATGCTTCTTTTTTTAGGTTTAGGGATTTGCATTTGTTGGATACACATCAGCATTACATGTCACCATGCATGATTTTATGACATTATTCAAAATCTTCATAAACATTATTCATTCACCCCTGAATCACATGATGGAAGAGAAGGTAAGGGGTGGGTGGGGGTAAATGAGGTTCTGCTTTTTAAAAAATGAGACACTCCCTCCATCCATGTCGATCTGTCTATGATTATCACGTGAAGTTTAAAACATCAAACAGCAACCATTAATCTAAGTAAAATTAAGTCACGCTGTATTATAACTGCCATTCTGTCATTTGATGGAAGAGTTAGTGCTGGAAGTTCTGGTTTACAGGGATGCTGTGTGTCGCAGATGTACAGGGCATCGGAGGGCAGTGGTGAGATGCGGAGCAATCAGTGTGTTTGTGACAGGTCGGATTCTCATGAGGTGGCAGTGGTGTTTGATAACTTCAGTCATTTCGCTCACCCTCAGGGCTACAAAACCGTTTTAGATGCGTATCACTGTATGTGCGGGGTTAATACAGTGTCTAGTTTAGATTATGAAGACATCCAGGGGCAGGGACAAAAAGCTGGAGAGGAAATTTATGATTGACATCTGACAAAGACCTCAGTGATTACTGATGCGTTAAAGATATTGCATATCACAAACATACAGATTCACCTATACTGGTGTGGACAAAGAGAATTTATAGTTGAGTGAAAGTCTTCAATAGAAATATTCAGCTAAAAAGTAATATATATATATATATATATATATATATATATATATATATATATATATATATATATATATATATATATTCTAATGTCCTTAAGCACTTTTTTTTTAATAATAATTTGTGGGTCATATACATGGCTCACTCTATGTGCTGTAATTTGTTTATAGTTAATTAGAAGCAAATACCCTAGAGTTTCACTTGCTTCCTAGCCAGTTATATTAAGTATTAGTAAAGAAAACAGACATTAAGGTAAGTATAGTCTGTTAAGTATAGTCTGGTAGACTACACCACCTATTACCCATATTCAATCCCCTTCCAGAAGGCCACATCAAGGAACATTGTATAAGAACTGGTCTTGCTGTTAAGCTGGGTGGTACTGGCCAAGGAGCTGCTTAAAGTCAAAGGTTTGCCCTTTGGGTCCAAACTAATGGCAGATCTCTGTCAGCTGTTGCAAGTGTTGCAGATCTACTGTATACCCACTGACTAATGGCCTGCGGGATAGCTTTAATCACACACTGAAGAACATGCTAAGATTGTGTCATTGATGAAGAAGGGTGAAATTAGGAGCCCGTGTCACCCTCCTTTGCACCATGCACAAAGCTGCCCAAAGCTCCACTGAGTGTACCCCCTTCAAGGTCCTTTTAAGAAAGTAACCAAAAAGACTGCTCAATGTGTTGAAAAAGGTCTGGGATGACCAACATTTCACATTCATGTTGTAGACTAGTCAACTGCATTCAGAGCATGCAGGACAAAATCAGCCCCCAGTCCAACCATTTTTGTCCTCAATCATATGGAACAAGCCCAAGCATACCAACAATAGTTGTACATGTGGCCAGGCCAGTGCTGGAAGTTTCAGTCCAGTGACTGGGCAGTCTTGCCTCTCCTCATCACCAAACGCAAGTTCCTAACCCATAAGCAGGGCCCCTACACCATCACAGAGAGTGTGGGACCAGTGAACTATGACCTGCTACAGCCAGGTGAGTGCAAGATCTACAATGTTGTTAAACCAGTGCCTGCTGTCTCAGCACCTGCCACTGTTTCCCCAGAGCTATCTGGGCATGACCTGGTCCTCTGCAGTGAAGTCCCACATCCAGCATCAGAAGCTGAGTGAGCTATTTGACAAGATCCAGGATGTTATCATCCGTTTGAGCTCCTGGACTGACCACCTGCACCATCCTGAAAGGGTACTGAGCAAACTTAGAAAGACTGAACTAACCACAACCCTGAGGAAGTGCCATCTGGGGCTGACTGAGGCTCATTATCTGGTGTAACAGATTGAATTGGCTGAGGCTTCCTGAAACTCTAGGAAAAAAAAAGTAGAAGTTGTCTGCACCTACCATTGGCCCACAACAAAGAAGTAGTTATGAGCCTTCTTGGGGCTGGCTACTTCAGCTAGTAGGCTGAACTAGTCCTACTTCATACCTAATTGTACATTTGGCAGCTACCCTTATCCAGAGTGACTTAAGTTTTTATCTCATTACAGATCTGAGCAGCTATAGCCTTGCTGAAGGGCCCAACAGCAGCAGTTTGAACCTGGCACCTTCTGATAATTAATCCAATGCCTTAACCACTGAGCCACCCCGGACTATACCAATTATAGTCCCCCTTCCGTACCTGATCAGAAAGGGTCAACCCAACTGGGCCCGCTGGACCAACACAACAGAGCAAGCATTTTAAGTGCTGAAGGATGCCTCCACCAGCTTCCTGTTCCCACAGAAACCACCAACCTTCCTGGTACACACCACCGCATAAAAGACATGTCTTGAACCTATTCTGTCCCAGGACTTCAAAGGTGAAGAACATTCATTGCACAAGCAGGAAACCGACCCCATGAGAGCAGGAGTACACTACGGAAGACTCAATATGATTATAAAGCAGAAGGTAAAGAAATTGTTTGTAAAGGTAAAGTACTGTATAGATTATATTTCTGTAAAGTGAAATGATTGTAATATAAATAATGGCTTACCCATATATATGGCTGATTTTATTGTAACTATCTTTGCAGCTCTATTCTTTGACATGTTATGTTTTATTTACTAGTGTTCGGGTCCAAAATTTAAGTCACCTGACTGTTCTTGCAGGAAAATAGCTGCTGTCATTGAAGTCCAGTCTTTGGACCAGTTTTCTTTCAAAAGAGTGGAAAGTGATTGTCAAGACACAGACACTTGATCCCATTTAAGGGTCAAACATAAACTTTTGCATGGGCTTCCACTCGGATTTGGGCGGGGTCATCTGTACCCTTTGACACCTCTTACGGCAAGGTTGAACACTATGAGCCTCTTCTGTGCCACCAACAACCAGCAATGCCTCAGCAAGCACTTACCTACGTACAGCCTCGTTCTCCTGAACTGATACTCAAGCCCACTCTCCACTTAATTAAAGAGCACCAATTCTGTGTCGTTTCCGGAGTCCTGTGTCTGTGTTTCTGGCCCACCCTCCTAAATACTGTATACAAGAGTCTAAATAATAACATAAGGGGTAAAAAAGTACAAGTTAAGTTTCAGTAATACTCAAGTAAAGTAGGGTGTAAACACTGCAACATAATATTTAAGTATAGTAACAAAGTACATTTACGCAAGTGTTTTTCACCAGTACACACACAGCACATGAAAAAAAGAATTGGGTTTATAATACTGTAATTTCTATTCCTTTCTTTCCCCACTTCCATCTCACCATCTCTCTTTCTTTGTCTATTCACTCATCCACTACTTATGCTCCTTACCTGTCATTCTGAACTCCAGGGAAACTTGTCTGACAAAGAATCACTCTCTTACACACACACACACACACACACACACACACACACACACACACACACACACACACACACACACACACACACACACACACACTGTCTGAGATTTAATTTTGTTCGTTCCTGAGAGAGATCGACTCACTGTTAAGTACATCTCTGTGTCACTTGATCATTTTTTCCCTCTCTCTACACCCCAATGACTTGTAGATTAATTAACATAAATTAACACATCAACTATGCATATTTACAGTAGCAATTATACAGCTAATATTCTTCTGAAGATTTGCAGTCCATCGGGAGTGAAAAATGAATTTGTTGATTATGTAATTATCTCCCTGCATCAGGTCAACAAGTAATTTTTTTTATTAATTGCATAACGATTATTGATAAAATGCAGGTCAATTGAATCGTGAATGAATAGCCGTATTAGTGTTTTCTAATATCTTTCTAACTATATTAACTTCATTTTTTCTAATTCTTTGTATGGCAATACTTCCTGTAGTTCGCTGCCTGATGCCTATAATCCCCCCTCCCCCTCTTTGTTTCCTTGAGTTGTTTCTCATTCCTTATATTCTCTGGATCTCCATAGATCATGTGAACGCATGTGCTCTATGAAGTACTGTGGATGTACCCGCTCATACAGCATGCATGGGGGTCAGTGATAGGACCACATATTTACTTTATATCAGGGTGTTCTCCTAGGCCTTATATACATATTTTCACATGTTGATGAACATGTCAATCCTCTATTGCATGTGTGCACGTGTTTGTATCCCTTTTGACTGGCAAGCGTGTTAAAGGACAGAGGACACAACTAGTGGTGTTAATGCAAGAAATTTGGTTTAAAAACTTATACCGTATGAAGCTAGTGTTTGTAGGGATAGATGACATGCGTATAAACCATTTATACCAAACTCACATGAGTTCTAATAAATGCTTATTCCAATATGAGTCAGCTATATATGAAAAAACTGATTTGGTCAGCTTTCATAGGCTATGACACCTGAATTAGAGCATCATAATACTGTCATGAATGAAAAAACATTAAAGCCACGGAAAATGCTCACAACAGTCATTACAGCATCATGATATGTTCATAAATGTTAACCTAAGGTGCACGATTTCATAGAATTCTAATCTTAAAGAAATATTCATGCAGTTTTACGTATATTATCATGAAAGGCGTATGAAGGTCTCATGTAGCACTAAAAACACCACCCTACTGTCTATGTGTGAGCTTTCTGTTCACTAGTATTACACTGGTCTCACGTAGCAACGTTTAATCATAGCTGGGGATCCATTTGATATCAAAGCTGTGCCCTTAAGGCCTCCTGGAGAACCGTCAAACCATAAATGTTTTCTTTTTTATCATCAAGCCAATTTGTGCCACCTGAGACGGTTATTTCATGTGTGAAGACAGAGTGAGCGAATAGAACACATCCCGCTGTGACACTGCTGTCTCCAGGTATTGGCAGCTGATGTGGCATCCATGTACACCTGCCAATCAAACTGAGCAGATGGGCCACATTATTGTGCACCTTCATCCTCATTGAAGAGTGTGAGTGTGTATTTAAAGAACACTTTTCTGTGTATATTTGGTATAGTTTTTGCTTGACCCAGAAAATGATAATGGCATGAAAAAAAAACACACACACAAAGTGTGACACATTTCTTCCTTTATTTCTCCTCTGGTGTACTCTAGCAATCTGGCTTTGTTTCCCAAAAGCACTGCAGCCTTAATATAATCTCAATGTCATACAGATGTTGTACATACAGTACATTGCTACACTTTCTTTTCATTATTTTCTTCTTTTATACATGTTAAAATGAGAAGCATTTTAACCATCAAAACCAAAACCTGTAGCATTAAAGAATGGATGAATAGTTATGCATAAACAGTTATTATAGAAACGTCCTCTTGAAAAGAAAATAATAAAAAATATACATACGTTTGTTACAGTTATAAAAGCATTCATACTCATGCAAATCAAACATGGATTTATGCAATACCTAGGGATGACTACATACCCACGGCTTAAGGTATCATACAATGGTCATAAGCATAAAAAAGAAATGTTTGTAAACAAAAAAGAGCTACTTCTTTAAAACTATGATAATTAATTTAGCTGACTAACACAGTAGACATACAGGGATTTCATCTTTAATTTGAGGGTGTTTGCAATTTGGGGTATAGGAATATCAGCACTTTTTATTAGTAGAGGGACAAAACCGCGGGAATGTCCTCAGACCTGATGTGTGGTAGGGGATAGAGGAGCGCTGTCTGTGGTCCTGTAACACAGCAGTGACAAATCACTCTACTCCTAGATTTAAGTTTTAATAACTACTAAATTTTTATTGATTCAGATTCACATTTTCAGCACAAGAAATACTAGGTTTTATCTTAAGCCAGTTAAAAAAAATAATAAATCTTAGTGAATGCATTAGTAAGCTCCAAATGTGGTTTTCCTCTCTGGATTTGTGCTGATGAATGTCCTCATCAAGGCATGAACTGTACAGTTTGTCCAAAATATGAGATGTGTACGTTTTTGTGTGATGGTTGTATGTAAAACAACATGAAGAAAGTCATCCTGCTGACAACACTTAACATTTTTTTTTAATTTTACAAAAGGTAGCGGCCATGTTGCATTTTGTCTTTCTGTGCACCTGGGAAACTGCTGTGTGGCAGAAACACATATAAATCCATTTGTACAACAAAATGTCAGAGATACATGAAAGCATATGAAGACCACATTGCAGCATTAAAGTGTGAATATACTGTATCATTTGATCTGCAGACAATAACTGCCCATGGTCACAATTTCAGTTTGTTAAATATGAAGGACAATCTATCTCAAGGTGATTTGTTGTACATTTTCATTAGAAAAAAGCATGTTGTCTGGTGTGGGCATCTTTTGAGTTTTGTAAAAAAGTGAACCACCAATGAAGGAAAACCAAGAGCGTGATATACAAATATGTTTACAGTACAATGTACAGTGATAATGTATTTCTGCTTTGACAACTGTGTCAAATCATATGCCGATCATTGATTGCTTTAGTCAAAATGTTGCAGTTTCTATAAAATCCTACAGGTTGTGCACTTTAAGTTGTTCATATATTGGCAGGGGGATAGCATCCTGTATGGTACGAGCTAATTATTTGCTAAATTTGTTTAGAATTGTAACAAAATCTGGAAAAAAAAATAATCAAACTATGATATTTAGAAAACTGTGATACTTACAGAATTGCAATACAAATTGTATTGGCACCTAGATATTGTAATAATATTGTCTCGGCTGGTCCCTGGTGATTCCCATCCCTTATGTCCTAAGATTTGTAAACCTGAATATAGTTTTATCTTGGTGTGGTGGTATACCTCATTGTTCTCACACGGTAAAGACGGTAAAGAAATATTTAATCATGATTACTTACAGTCTTATGCAAAAGTTTAGCCACCCCTTGATAAATAACAGATTTTGGTGATCTTTAAATTGAAAAGATGTTAACAGTCTCTCCTGGAAATGGAAAAAAATGCACAATATTTTCAGCAAACATTGGTGCATAGTTACTTTTTATGTCATAAATTGAACAAAGATAAAAAATAAAAACATTATTGTGACACTGTGCAAAAGATTGGGCACCCTACATAATCAGTACTTAGTAACACTTCCTCTGGCAGATACGGTATCACACTTGTAAACACTTTTTATATTCAGCTAAAAGTTTTTTAATTCTTGTACTTGGGATTTTCACCCATTCTTCCTTGCAAAAGGCTTCTAGTTCTGTAATATTCTTCGGTCATCTTGCATGCACAGCTCTTTTAAGATCTACCCCAAATATTCAATGAAGTTCTATGTTAACTTCATCAGTCCACAGCACTTGTTTAAAAAAACGCATCAGGCTTATGTAGATGTTCTGTTGCATACTTCTGACGTTGGATTTTATGATGAGGTGAGGTTTTCTTCTGCTGACTATTCCATGAAGGTCTTCCATGAACCCCTGAGTCTGCTAAATCTTCCTGCAGGTTTTTTGCAGTCAAATGGGGGTTTTGATTTGTCTTTCTGACCAGCCTCTGAGCAGTTCTCTCTGAGAGTTTTCTTGGTCTTCCAGATCTCATCTTGACCTTCACAGTTCCCCTGAACTGCCATCTACTTAATTACATTTCTCATTGTGGAAACTGCAAGCTGACAACACGTTGCTCTCTTCTTGTAGCCTTCTCCTTTATTGTGGGCATCAATAACTTTCATTTTCTACAAGTGTGTGCACAAGGTTTGAAGAGTCAAAGTATTTGTAAAGCTTTTAAATTGGCATTTACTAATGACAGCTGTTGCCATGCATCAGATTTAATGAGCTGATTAAGGTCTGAAATCTTGTAAAAAGAATCTGAGAGTACCCAAACTTTTGCACAGTGCCATAATAATGTTTTGTTCAATTTATTGCATAAGAAGTACCTATGCATCAATGTTTGCTTTATATTGTGCATTGTGCATTTTTTCCATTTCCAAGAGAGATCTTTTCAATAAAAAAAAATTAAAAAAAAATCTGCCTAAACTTCTGCGTAAGACTGTGTGTAGATTGATAGTCTAGTGCAGGATCTCCACAATACTTCGACCTAACACATTACAATATATTCTATGTACAGCAATAGCTTGTTGCTATTGCTATGCAACAGGCTGTTTAAAAAATGTCATGTACTGGAGGTTATCCTTGTAAGCAGTTCCATGGCAAATGTGTCCAATGCATTACATTCATTCACAGTGCATCTTTTTACATTTTTTATTAACTACTTTTTAAATACACACATTACAAATTTCAGTTTTGGCTTCATACTTGCTCATGAGTCCTTAATACTAAAGAGATTTAATCAAAGTAATACCACACCACAAGAAGTAATAAACCTCTCAAAGATGTCACATGAGATTAGAGTTGGAGTCAGGTTCCAGGGATTATTTCAAGGATGGCAGGTCACACCCTGTGCCAACAACAAGTGAATCAACTTTTTGAACATTTTAAATTTGCTTGCTGGTTGGATCAGGATTTTAATCGTGACTTCAGCTATTGGTCTTCATGGCCTTATTGAGATGAATGTTAGAATTTCGTTGATTTACCTCTTTACTAATAAACATCATGTACCGATTTTTGATCCAGCCTCCTGAGTGGTTTCATACCACCAGAACAAATCAGAACTGACAGATTAGACTGTCACACCTGGTGTTTGTAATTGCATGAGACACTACATGTCATGGTAAGTTTCTCCAAAGATGTGTCATGGAAGTGGATCACATGATCAGTTCTCACTAAAACCAAGCACTTCAACACAGAATTGCCACATAAGACACTCAGCAACCCTGCTATGATACAGTTGGCTTGTTTTATTTGTTTGTTAGTTTTCACAAATAAGTGATGAGAGTAGACGCAAGAAGGCAATTGTTTATCTTAGAAACAGTGCCATTATTAGCATTAGTCTTTTATAAGAGCAAGTTTTTCCACTTTTACTTTTTAAAGGCTGCTGAGGCCATTTCGAATTATATTCAGAATTATTTGAGGTTTCTTCAATAACTTACGGTGGACTTTACAATGAACTGGAAATTAAGTTGTATTACATAGAGAATTAAAACAGAAATGTAAATTACACAGGAACAGATTTTACAAAATTAAAATTAAAGTGACTTTTGAACAGATTTTACAAAATCAAAACTTTGTAAAGTGTAAGCCTATATATTAATTACGTATACATTACTGTAATGTAAAATTACACTTTACATTTTACTGTGCATCTCCCATTATACTGTTAGTAGACTGGGGCCAGAGCACAGAGCCATTACAGTACTCTATGTATATATATATATATATATATATATATATATATATATATATATATATATACACTGGAGCAGACAGGGTTAAGGGCCTTGCTCAAGGGCCCAACAGCAGAAATCTGTCAGAGCTGGGGCTTGAACCAATGATGTTCTGATCAGTGTAAACAATTTGTGACTTTTTTACTTTTCTAAAATGAATTGAGATTTAACGCTTACAATGAAAATGATTAGTGTTTGGTTTGTTCAGTGGCAAGCGTATTCAACAACATGGTGGTAGTCATACTCTAGCTAAATACTACTGGTTGATTATAAGGAATGAATAGCCACACAAGAATAGCGCGAAACTCTTTTAGTTGACTGTCTGATTAGCTTTGTTCACACGGCGAGGCATTTTTGCTCACTAAATGACACTTGCACTGTTTCTTTCATTCTGTAACATTCTCCTACATGGTGGTTTATTGAATTTCTTTCATTTAAACTTTTGTTGCAGTGAATGTATAGATATGCCTCATTTCAGCTTCAAGCCATAACTCAGAACTCTGACTATGAAAAAGAAAGACAACAATGAAAACATTCCTTTACACTGAAATTTCTACTTAAAATCTGTACCGTCTCCTCAACTCAGCTAGTGATGTCAAAATCTACTTTTAAATTAGGTATGCAGTTCTTACAAATATTTGCTTTATAAATTTAATGCGGCATGATACTACTATTTCCAGTAGCCAAACCCGGAGATGTGGGAAAGGGGTCTGTGAAAACTGATGTTAGTGTGCCAGTCCATGGAGATTCGGAGTGATCGGTTTCTATATGATTGCTCTAGTTTCGGTTCAACTTAATACATGGTCAAAAGCAACAGCTACAACAGGGATTTGTTTCTTCGCTGGCATGTCAAGGACAAACGGACTACCACACTGTCAACTCTGTCTCAAATTATCCACTGAAGGAGCCATGCAGGCATTCGGAGGCAGCCCATCAGCTTCCTGTAGAGTTTCATGCCCACACCTCAATGTAGCAGACACTGGATGCGGTCTGCGTCCGCATGGGGAGGTTAGCCCACCTGAGGGCATAAAGGGCTCTGAAGCTTGCAGTGGAGCCTGAGATTTAAGGGCTAGATCTGCTCATTATGCAGTGGCATACATGCTGTCACTCATCGCCACATTCCTTCTGCACTCAGCTGTTGTGCATTAATTCTAGTCCGCTTCGCATCCCTAGTTACTTGACCTTTGCGACACACATGAGAGGAGGCACTTCATGTGTGTGTGTGTGTGGGGGGGGGGCACTTTCATTCTCAGACATCTGTGCAACAAGAGATAGACTGATAGCTTCTCGTTTTTTTCCCCCCTGTTCCAGGTCCAATACCAATCCCGCATAGTTAATCCTTCACTCACTTTCACTAGTATGCGATATGATTTAACATATGAGAAAAACAGCAATGTTGGTTTTATTTTTAATAGATGTGGTGTTAAAAAGGTGATGCCTGAATGTCAACTGGATACTCAATAACTGTGATTGCACCAAGTCCATTCTGACCATTTTCGCTCGTGTTTTATGTTCAAAGAGACATTATCATACTGAGAATGTGCATTGTTGTAATAATTATTGCTGTTTTTGAGTTCGCTTGAGCTACAGGCTAAAGGATGATGGATTGTTCATGTTTAATGAGCTTAAACTTGACTTGACTTTTTTTTTTTTTTTTTGGATGCACAGAATTTCAAAACAACATTGTGCATTTTACATCTATTTCTAGGATGTTAGGTACATTTAAAAGAACATTTAAGTAAAATTATTTGGATGGCATTGTTAATAACATTGACAAATATGCAACTTTCATTTTCTAAATATTAAGTGAATTAAGTGAAAAATTATATTTAATATTTGTTATATGTTTGTGGACACCTCCAGGGATGAGGGTTCGATTCCCGCTGCAGTTCTGTGCGTATGGAGTTTGCATGTTCTTCCTGTGCTGCATGGGATTTCTCCGGGTACTCATGTTTCCAACCACAGTTCAAAAGACATCCAGATTAGGCTAACTGTTGCTTCCGAATTGCCCATAATGTGTGTGTGTGTGTGTGTGTGTGTGTGTGTGTGTGTGTGTGTGTGTGTGTGTGTGTGTGTGTGTGTGTGTGTGTGTGTGTGTGTATGTGTGTGTGTGTGTGTGTGTGTGTGTGTGTGTGTGTGTGTGTGTGTGTGTGTGTGTGTGTGTGTGTGTGTGTGTGTGTGTGTGTGAGTGTGAGTGCTTGTGCCCTGCAATGGACTAGTACCTTGTCCTACAGTAAGTGTCCCCTGCCTAGTAAATAAGTGTCAGTTTGGACCACATATTGAACAAAACAGAAATCTAAGCAAGTTTTAAGATTTAAAATATTGCTTTATGTCATAAGAGGGGGGATTCTGTCTTATAAACTGTACGCTTGTGTTTTTTCTAGTGCATCGTTGATTCTATAGTAGAAACTTGTGATCAAGGAATAAAGACATATTGTTTAGCTGCTGATATTGTAAAGTTCTCTATGAGGAGATATTTATTTGACATGTTGAATGGAGATTCCAGTGCAAGGACTTTGCAACAATCACAGGTTAATCTACAGTACAACTGCACGTTTTTATAAACAGGTCTTAAGTATTCAACATGGAGAGTTTTGGGGTTTCTTGGTAACTTTCATACTACTTTTGTAAACTGTTTATAACTATTATAACAAATTGCAATGGGAAAAGAAATCTCTTGCCTCACACTTATATAGTAATGTTGAAAAATATTGAGCTACCACTCATTACTTTTTTGCTTCCCATTCGCCAAACAGTCTTATATTTTTAATGTCTTGGGTATCTGTACACCCAGTTTCCAGTTTTACCTGTTGGCCCTAATCTTTTGCAGGTTTTTGCCTCATTTTTCGTCCAGTCCCTGGACCTGACCATGTTTTTTGTTTGTTAAGCTGTGTGGCTTATGAAAGTGACCTTATAATCATTCAAACCAAAAACACATCTTACTTAAGGCATGAAACATTAAGAAACAGGTGCAAATGATGGCAGATGATCAGTCTGGTGAGGCTGAGTTGTTGGAACCGACGAGTGGGGAAATGAGGTTGCTGCTGAGGTTGTTGCATAAAGCACCAATTTTTTTTATTGTATCTTTAGACACTTTACAGCCTCCTGCAGTAAAACATTTGTTTTAATTTCTTTAATTTAATCTAACTAATTTCATACAATATGAAGAAATGAGGGTTGGCTTTACATTGGGCGAGAGATGAGGGGAAAAAAGTGGTTCCATGTGAAAGGCAAAACAAGATGAGCTGCTTTATAAAGCGTTTTCATTTCAAAATTGTTGCATCATTCAGTAGCAACACCACATTATGTAATGTCAACAGCTTCTACATGTGGATGAGTAAAACCCTGTGGTTTCGTGTTCTTAAGACACTGAGATTGCCTTTGTGTTTCGTGTCCATGATGATGGGCCTTTGGGGCACTTTAACTGGCCTGACTTTTGGACCTCACTGGACCTCAACCTCATCATAGAAAAAATATAAAGAATAAAGAAAAGTTTTAGAATTATTTAAGCAGCAGATAAAACAGAAAATATAGCAGATTTTACACAACCTTTAAGTGGGGGAGTTGCAAACGTTGATGACATTGGGGATACACAAAGAGAGGACAAAAATAAGTACGAGTTTTATTAAAACAAGAAATCTTTTATCATTTAAGTATTTGTCGTTAACTGGAGTGAGTATAAAATTTGGTTATCAAACAAAATGTCTTCATTGTGCCCCTTTAAAGATTAAGCATTTTGGTATTAGTTTTAATCCCTGCACTGGGATTAAAACGAATACCACTGGGACACTGGGACACTGCATGCTCCATGTCTGAAACGCTGGCCTCCCAGGAACTCCTTTAATGATCCAAACATTTGAACATGGCTTGAAGTGAGGTCAGGACTGTAATGGTGGAGTTCCTGTAGTGTTCAAGTGGTGCTGCTGTATGATAATTTATCGGTCAACTTTTACGGTGCTCCACTCGGTGAATGTTCCGCAGTGGACTCTGAGCCACCTCAGCCAGGATCCTTATTTATGGACATACAGCCTTCTTTAAGACCAGTAAAATGTTTTAAGAGTCTCATTATTATCGTACTGCGCTTGAAATTTTCTGTAAATGTCAACCAATTTTATATATTTTATCGAGACATTTCATCACAAGTCTCGCTTGAACTTGAACACGCCTCGTACAAGAAAAAAATGAAAGAAGAAAGAGTTCCATCATATCAATATTATGAACCTCTTTACCTTTACATAAGAACAAATCGTAAACTACACGACATGTCCAAATAACGTTTCCTCAATGATAGGAAGGTTCTTGTTAAATATGTACGAGGTAACACACGATAACCACCTAAACAGGATCATTCAAAACGAAAGAGGAGTTTGAAAGGTGTTCCTCAAACATGGAGAAAGTGTTTTTCTCAGAGCTGTGCCAGCATCGGCTGACTGTCACCAACGGCCGTCTTTAAATCTGACATTAACACAGCGGAACCGAGAGGCGGAATGTCAAATGTGAGGAAACATTTGACAAAGTGCAACCTCTTCTCTAACACTGGTTAGTGAGCCACCTCTCTCCTCCCTCCCTCCCTCCCTCCCTCTCTCCTGCACTCTCACTCACCTCTCTTCTCCTTTTTCCCCCGCTCTTCCCTCCTTTTGCTCATGTGGAGGAGTGCAGACCACACATATCGCCCGCCCGCTGCCTCTCCTCCGTCTCCTGCCATTCTGGGCCATCTGCTCCAACCGCGCACACTGACAGCCACGTCTGAGAGGCCCGCGTCACCCGTGCCCGTCCGTCAAGAGCCTGGAAATCACACACACACACACGTACATAAACTCCCATTCTTTCTGCCTCATGTACGCACATAGTGGCAGCGAGAGGAAGAAAATCTGCCATGAAACTTAATCACCAAGGGTCATGTCGGGGAGTGAGGAACAGATTAAATTAGCATAGAATTAGATATGGAAAATGATTTCTGTCAAAACCATCCTTACCACAATTATAATATGTTAATTACATATTTCATTAAGGGGGTTGATTGTGGTGCTGGGATGAAATCATGCGGATAGAGGCACCTGGAAGAAAGCACTGAAGCGCCTTTATTTCTTACTTTCTGCCTCTCTCTCTCTCTCTCACACAGACAGACACACATACAGTACTTTTTCTCGTTCTATATCCCTTCCATTTTTTTATCTCACTTTCTTCCCTCCCACACCCTTGTCTTACTCCCTCTCTCTTCCAATAAGTCCTCACAAATCCTGTCTGTTTTCCATCTCCTCCACCTTTTTAACCTGTTGTCACTTTTTCATTTCATCCACTGATTGTCATTCATTTATTCATTAATTGTCTTAACAGCCTGAAAGGAACAGCAGAGATGGCACAAAGGAACACGCTTGATGAGAAGGGAAATGTCTGGTCTTGGATGATGAGCACTTGATAACACCCAGTCTCTCTCACACACACACACACACACACACACACACACACACACACACACACACACACACACACACACACACACACACACACACACACACACACAGCCTTGCATAACTAACTTTGTTGGGTATTTAGTTTGGATTATGTAACACTGTAACTTACAAATCACATTAAGATTTTTAAAAGGTGTTCAAATCAAACCGGGACTTTTGATTGGGCAGAATAACAGAAGACAATTATGGAAATAAAAATGTACCTTTATTTCTCTATATAATCTCCTGCTACATTAATGCACTAATCCCAGCGTTTCACTAGTGCTTGGATACCGTCAGGGAACAAAGCTTTCTCAGTATGCCGATGCAGTGATTGGACTCCCTGTTTCACGTCTGAAATGCCGGCCTTCCAGGAACTCCTTTAATGTCTTATGCATGTGGCAATGGATTGGATCAAGGTCAGGACTGTATGGGGGACGTGGCAATAACTCCAACAGAGAGATGAGTCTCTTCCACAAGTTGGCAATAAGTTATCCATCAACTGTCAAGGATCAGGCGTTCCAATTCCAAGTTATCTGTCAATTTCAAGGATAAGATGTTCCAGTTCTTAAATGTCAATTGTTTATGCATCTTCATTCATGAGGAATTTAATCCTGGTTTAACATGAACGCCATCATGTGCAAAGTAAATGTAGGAAAAATGATGCTTTCATGCCTCTTAATTAATTGGCCAGGTTCAAAAATATATCATCAAAATATTCCAGTTTACCATAGCTTTGTATTCCCATGTATCATTTGGTGGCAGAGTTGCATATTTGGTAGTATTGCTGCCTCACAGTTCTGATGTGCCAAGATTCGATCTCTCAGACTATTGTCTATGTTCCCTAGTTGCCTGTGGGTTTTTTTTCCCCTCCAGAATATATCCAGTTTCCTCCCACCTTATAAACTGGGTACACTAAAATGCCCCTAGGTATAAATTTATGTGGTGCTGTATAATGTTCTGGCATCCCATCCTGCATGTATTGCCACCTAGTACCTCATGGGATAGATTCCAAAATGGGAGGAAAGATAAGATGAAAGAAGGAGTTCTATGTGGCATCTTTTGTTGTTCAGGAAAAAAAAAAAAAAAAAGCCTGGCCATTACCATTTAGTTAACTGATAACTATCCAAAGAATTTATTTATTTTTACTAAGAGTGTGCGAAACGTAGCCTTGTCTATCCTCTTTCCTCGTTCCACCCCGGCAGATCAAGGGGCGCATTTACGTGGTGAGCAAATCCAATGAGAGGACGTGTCTCTGATGAGGAGACATTATTAGTTTCTGCATTGTTCTGCAGATTAGCCTTGTTTCCCTGTGAGATTACTGCATTTATCCAGTGCAACCAGAGGGAGAGAGAGAGAGAGAGAGAGAGAGAGAGAGAGAGAGAGAGAGAGAGAGAGTGCACGAGAGAGAGAAATGGAGGACAATGAAAATTCTCATCAGTGGTCTGGTGGGAGAAAACAGGCAGAAGAACTTGATCCAAATAACGTGTTATGGAATAAATACTGATCTAAACTATTTGGCTCCGTTTCTGATGGCATCCAATAATGGAGATATTTTGTCGAGAAAAAAAAAAAAAAAACCTGCCACACTCGCTCCACATACTAAACTACTGTCGAGATGTTTGAAGTGTATTTACAAATAACAGCCGTGCATATTGGGCCAGTTTAGAAGTACGTGTCGTGAATACCAATAACGCACGCCGACATCCATATACAGTGCTGTTCGACTGAGCCAAGCAGATCTGAGAGACTCGCTGCACTTTGATGTGTTCGCGCTGATAGACTGCAATGAATGGGTGCAGTTTAGACATTTCAAAGCCCTCACTTCACAAGTCGTTCACGGCAAATATTTTGAAGTGGGAGCGAGATCGGCTAGGAAGGATGGAACGTGCATTTCTCAGGCAGCGTGTGAAATGGCCTTGAGTGCTCGCTTACCATTTCAGACAAGTGCGCTAAGGAATTTCGCAAGTTTTTGCCCCCTAATTAGAGACGAGACGCTATCTCTCGACAGGCGAAGTGTGGCTAAGATTTCAAACCTGGCCTGGGAAAGAAAGACTGGCAATTCTTCTTTATTGTCAAAAAAATAATAAAGAACCCTTCTTATAAGCTCATGCAGATAAATCATGCAGATAAATATTTCTTTAAAATGTTACTATCGCTCTCAACATCATATCCGTGTCTATAGGAAAGGAAGACACTTGCTTTTCGAACACATCATATATACAGTAGCTGTGATGTACTATAGGAAGCCCTTTGATGCTTTGACTAGATTTTTTTCTTCCTCCCACTGCATCTGATTAATCCCAGGACTTCAAACTGAACATTATTTTCAGCATTAATCTTAGTTTGAAAGAAATTGTAAAGGCACTGCTATAAATTACTTGCTTACAAAGATCCAGATAAGCAGCAAACATGAATCAGTGATTAGTGATTAGTTCAAGACTATAAATATGGTATTGAGGAATAATTAGGTTGGATTTATTTTGGTCTCATACAAAACAATGTAAGGCAAAGCTATGCTAACGCTACAGAGAGGGCAGAAGCCCACGCATGAGAGGGCAGCGACCCACACCTTAAGAAATTCGGGTGCAACACTCACTCTCACTCACTCATCATCTATACCGCTTAGTCCTGTATTCAGGGTCACGGGAGCCTGGAGCCTATCCCAGGAGACTTAGGGCACATGGCAGGGTACACCCTGGACAGGGTGCCAATCCATCGCAGGGCGCAGACACACACACTCACTCATTCATACACTACGGGCAATTTGGGAACTGCCAATTAGCCTAACCTACGTGTCTTTGGACTGTGGGAGGAAACCCTCCAAGCACGGGGAGAACATGCAAACTCCATGCACACAGAGACGGGAATCGAGCCTGGCCGGAGATCGAACCCGGACCCTGGCGGTGCAAGGCGACAGTGCTAACCACTACACCACCGTGCCGCCCCCAGGTGCAACACTTCCTGATAATAGCTGTTCCACTCTTCCGGTTCCTAGTGTACTCATGTAATAAAATGTATCACTCTTTTGCTTTTCCAAAGTGGACATAGAGATTACTCTTGAGCTTTAAGCTTTTACTGACTCTTCCTATGTACCTTTCTTCCCTTTTGAAAAAAAAAAAAAACCCTAAAAATCTTTAGCCCAGTTCAAAATACAAGTACAAATACAACACAAAAGTGATCATCCAATTTGTGTGCATCACATACTTCCTGATACCTCTACAGACACTTAAACCTTTTTATCTCATACCATTACAACTTCTTTTCCTTTGCACTACTCAAATGAATGGGTCTAAAAACAAAACACCTGGTATGTCATCCATGAGTGTGAGTATGGGGTGATGGATGGGGATCGGGGGCAGAACTTAAGCAAGAATATGGACAGTATTACCTCATTGGTAACATTCTCCTGTCTTTCTTCAGGCACAATTTGAACTTGGCTCCATGGCTAGCCTTGCTTTGCTCTCTTCCCTTTGGTGACTTGATGACAATTTGTTCTATGAGGCTGTCCGGAACTCTCTGGCTTCCCACAGGTACTTGCAGATAATAATGGAACACGTTTTTCTCTTCAGAATCACTTGAATCTGAATTCTGTTCAGAGGTCCTTGGGGATCCTGCACGCTGAGTTTTCCTTCATGTCTCGGCTGTTTTTGCGGCTGGGTTCTGGTCTGGTACCACTGAAAGATCATTTACTTGTAACAGCAGGTTTCTGTGTAAAATGCGAACAGGTTGACTTCTTGTCTCTGAGCTTTCTTTGTAGACTGGATTACCTCCAACTTGCTCTCTCAATATGTAAATAGTCTGCTCCCAGTAAGTTCGGAGTTTGCCTGGACCACCCCTCTCACTAAGGTTCCTCACGTGGACTCTGTCACCAGGGTGAAGAGTCACATCCTTGCACCTTTCGTCATAGTGCCCCTTCCCTTTTGAACTATACTGCTGATTGTTTGCATTCACTATGTGATATGCCCCCACCCAAAAAGAAGGTCAATAGGTAGACGAGGCTGACGACAAGTAATATGGAGAGAATCCTGTAGACATGTGCTTGGTGCAGTTATATGCATGAATTAGATGGGGCAAGTTATCCTTCCAATTTTCCTTTTCTTTGTTTCCCAAGGTTCGAAGCATTTGTAACAGCGTGCCATTTAGTCGCTCAGCAGGATTGCATTGTGAATGGTAGGGAGTTGTCCTGGAGTGACCAATGCCAGATAGCTGCCTGTCTCCTGAACAGCTCATGCTCAAACTCTCCATCCTGGTCATGATGGAGTTTGGTAGGATACCCAAACCTGGGAATATAGTCATTAAAGAGCCGCTCTGGGCAGTCTTGCCAGACCAGAGATGCATACAAGCCCAAGCAGTGAGCTTGTGATGTTGCCCATAGGTGAGCTGTCATGCAAGGCTGGCTTTTTCTGCTTGATACAAGGACACTTTCTGGTCACATACTCCTCAATCTCTCTCTTCATGAAAGGCCAATTAAAAACTCTCTTGCTAAACTCAAAACTTTTTCAATTCCAACGTGGCCCATGTTGTGTAGGTGAATAAGAAATGTCTGTTTGTAGGTTGTGGGGAGAACCAACTGTTTTTGCCTGGTGGTTTGCTGGTAGAGCAAACCATCCTCTATTTGTAATTTGTTCCATTCTCTTAAGAGCCTCCTTACATTTGTGTCGTTTTCCTTTGTGGTCCTCTGTTAACAATGTGTGATTTTCTTTTAATACCATAACATTCCCAATGACAGGATCTGCCCTCTGGAAGTGGAAGTCAGCAAACCAATAGAACAGGTACTCCCTGAACTTATCACATACTGCCCACTTTAGGACCAGGAATTCAAGCTTCCTGCTGTGCAGGTGGAAAATCTTCTCTGCCGGTGTTAAGGTATGTGATCCGTAACCAATCATCCTCATCCTTCCATCTTGGTTCTGGTAGAAGACTGCACAGAGGGCCCTCTGAGACGCATCTGTGTGGAGTATAATGGGGCAATTAAAGTCGGGGTATGCCAATAACGGGTGTTTGGTCAGCATGCCTATCAGACATTCAAGCACCTGTTAATGTTCACGGCTCCATTCCATCCAACTGGTAATCCCATGGTCTTCCTTATGGCTGTTTGAGCTTGGGGGTTTCGAACTTGGTCTGAAGCAAGTCATACAAGGCCTTGGCAAAGCGTGAGAAATCCTGCACATAGGTCCGATAGTAGCTCAGGAACCCAAGAAACTGTTTGCGGTGTCTTGTTATTTAGTGCCCATACGGCTTCTAAGGGCGTTTTCACACTGGGGTCCCGGATCCGTTTCCGAGTACACTTGGCCCCGGGACCAGTTGATTTTTGTCTGTGAGAATGTAATCGTTCCGAATCGTTCCGCGCTCGGGAATGAATCCCTGGACCGATTGCAGAGGTGGTTTCGGCAACGATTCACACCTTCCCGAGAACGGAAGGCGGGACATAAGTACGCGCTCGTGCTCAAAAGAGGAAGTGACGTAATTCCAGTTCGACTCTGTACACAAAGAAACGTGGCTACTGAAGAATCTCTGTGAAGTAATGCCGAAGTATAGCATTTGCTAGAAATTTAGACAGACGAAAATATCCGGAGATAATCGGACACTACACATAAAAACCCCGATATTTATGGAAGTATCCGTAAGTATTTAGACGCGCACACGTACAGCAGCACTGAGCAATGCCGTGCAGAGTTAAACAAACTTCGGCTCATGCAGCACACAGCGCGCGCTGCGATACTGAAGTGAGGAAAAGATAAGCAATAGGATAAAAACCATCCAGTGTGATCGAGTCGGAACCCCTCAAGACCCACGACAACATCTCCCTTCATCATCCGAACCGGACAGCGTGGAGCCTGGACCAGCAGAGAGCCTGCGCGTGAGCGGTGAGTTCATATTAAATACTATTAACTCCTGTTATTAACGCTGTTAAAGAGAGTCTCATATTATCAGCACATCTCCAGGTAACTGTCTGTGGATCTCGTGGTGACATTTAAATGCATATAATAATATATACCGGATGTTCCTTTCACATTAGCTCACAGTAAAGTTAACTTGGAATGGTCCTCATGTCTGCTCACTTTAAGGCCTCAGATCATTTCACTGTTCAGAAGAGCAGAATGTGATGAACTCCAGTGTTGTGCTTATGTAGCTATTAGAGTTACAGCTACTTTACTCTTTACTCATATTTCATGTAGAACCTTCATGTATATTCTCCAACACATCTCAGAGACACTTATAAACACTGAGATGCTGATGAGCCACATAAGCTCCACACACAGTTTCAGGTTATCTGTGATTGCGGTGACAAAATTTAAATGTTGGAAAAATTTTATTTGTACAAGCTGTTATGGTTGCAACTTTCAGCTAATTGTTTGCTTTTTTACTTTCTTGCAGACAGGCACTGGAGGAAATGCAGACTGAGACCTCTGACAGTAGCACAAGACCAGCGAACAACAGAAGAAAGAGACAAAATCTGACGTGCGAGAGCAGGAGACTCATAGTGCTGCATGAAATCTCAGATTTAGATGGAGAAGCGCTGACTACAGATACAGAGTAAGGAACAGCAAGTGATTGAATAGGATGTTGATGCAGATGATGGACCAACTGTTGTCTTAATTTCATTAACACACCCTCTTGCTATGCAAGTACAAGTAAATATATGTTACATTTTAAAATATGCTACATTTTAATGTTTAGATTTTTTGTCCTATTTGACCGCTACTTTTGTTACAAAAAGTAATTTACTTTTATTATATTTTTAGTTAATAATGTTTTATTAAACATTTTGCACCCTATCCAGTACTTTATCTCTATTCCAAATCCCCCACACTCATCTTGGATTTTACAGTATACATTTATTTTTACATTTACAAAAATACAATATAAACACACGGCACACAAAACATGTTAAACACTAAACATTGATGCATGGTGAGGTTTTAAATTAAGCTTCAGCACCTCATAGCAAGGTAAGGAAAAAAAGAGCACAAGCATCTCTCTTGTAGGAATGTTGTCTTCTTAATAAGTTGTTTGGGTCCATCTTTAGTCCTTCTGCTAACATCAACCGACCAACATATCGATCTCCTTGCTGAATAACTCACACTTCTCTGGTTTCAGTTTTACCCCATGGTGTTGAAGGGCTTGTAGAACCTTCCGAAACATTCCTACTCATCAAAAGACTTGGAAAAACAAAGCACATCATCGAGCTAGGGGATGCACCATTCTATTAGGTATCCCGATCCCTCTGCAATAAAGCCCCGATGATAAACTTTGCCCTGATCGAAAACCAGCTGTATCCTCCCAGTGAGTCTGAGAGGTCTGTATTCAAGGAAGGGGATGTCCATCAGGCACTGACAAATTATTTAAGAGGTGATAGTCGATACATAGATGCAACAACCCATCCCTCTCCCAACACATATCACGGGTTCAGCATAAGGCGACCGGGACTGAACAATCCATCCCTGTACTAACAGCTCTTGAATATACTCTTTGACTTCTCGGTACAGTGGTTTTGGGATAAAGGCATAAGACTTTTGCACTGGAGAATTATCTTTGAGCTGAATCTCTATTTGCAGAGAAGGAATACATATAACTACTGTCTCAGGAAAATGCTCAGGTGACTAACATCAACAAGTGGTAACCAGGGCTCAGGAGGGGGGGGGGGGGGGGGGGCATCCCTAGGTGACACGATGTTATTTACCCCTGCCTTGGTGGCTTCCACTCATGACTCGTGTCCTTGTTTTAAGAACCTTGGTGACATATTGGTTGGTGCCTAGGGCAGTTGTCTTGGGCAAATTGATTTTATGGTTTGAGTGGTTGAAAATTGGCACCCTTACATAAGGCCTTCGAGTGTTCCTGATTCATAGTAAACCCTCCCTGACGCTCATTTGTTCTAAGGTGGCATCCCCTTCAAATGGTTTCTATAATACGAGTGGGTCAGAGGTATCGAAGTTTGAGGGTAGTCTGCACCACACGTGTACTGCCCTGCCAGCTGGAATGACCATGGCTGGGTCACACTCTGTCCTGCGGGAGGTCTGGATGAGGTTTACCATTGCCCCCACTTCTTCTCCTTCCACCTCAAATGCTTGGTTTAGGATACTGTAGCCCTGGTAGCATTGGGAGGTTTTTGCCTGTGTATGATAGCTTCAATTACATTTGACCCCACTAAAGGCTGGGTTACGGAATGCTGACTGACTAGGAAAGGGCATAATGAGATTAGGGACATCAGTACAGCTAACAGTGAGGTCCATTCACCCATCGTAGGGAATGACTTGCCCATTTACGGCATAGATATCAATGTCTGTGCCGAGAAGTTCTTGCAATGGTTTCACTGGATGATTTGGGATGTGAGTGTCAGCCCATTCTCAGTCAATTATGTTAACCTGTGAGCCTGAATCCAACAGAACAGCTGACATTTAAGCACGCTCTTCTTCCCAACTAAGGGGACCTCGGGTTCCACAGTGCCTGGACATTTGAGTGGTGGTTGGTGTTTCCTGTTGTCCTTGGGTAGTTTAGGAGGGTGCTTTGGGGTAAGGCTTACCAGCTGGGACTGTGGTTATACCCTGGTCTGTGGCCGTCCTACATTAACCTCATCGCTATCTCAAAAGTTCTATCTTGCATCATAGGAATTATATTGTTGTAATATTCATTTCTAAAAGGAGGAGGATAATGTGAGGAGTAGAATAAGTGACGAATAAAACAATTAGGTAAGACTCAAAGACGAGGTCAGATAATGATAGACAGGGTGGTACAATAATCACCATCAAGTGCCAGTATGATTTCCTTTTATTTAACAGTAAAATAAAAATTTGATAATCTATATTTGTAGTTATTTTTAACACAGTAAAACATTAATGAAGTAAGTTATTTCCTTTACTTACATTACAGCCTTGCTTGTTTTGGTGTAGAAGTTAATAAGACAAAAAAATACAGCTTGTGCCACTATGTGAAACATCAAAGTCTTCTAATCTGGAAACCTTCCCATGTTGGAAGACTACAGCCTTAATCTAATATTACATAAACTAATAAATAAACTCCTTACAACATGTTTACAAGGGTTGTTCAAGACAAACAGGGACAGAATAAAAGAACACCAGTTATGAAAGTAAAAACGTCTTTCACTATAAAATCCCCTAATACATTAATGCACTTTATCCCAGAGATTCACTAGTGTTTGGATCCAGTCAAGATAGAAAGTTTTCTCAGTATACAGGAGTTATAATCAGACTGCCTGCTTCATGTCTGAAACGCTGGCCTCCAGGCACTCCTTTAATAGACCAAACATGTGGAAATGGCTTGGAGCTCAGTCAGGACTGTACGGGGATGTGGCAATAACTCCAAATGTGCAATATGAGGTCATGAATTGGCCTGAGAGTGTTCCACTCACTGAATGTTTGTGGGAACAACTGCAGGGTGCTCTGAGCCACTTTAGCCGGGATCATCATTCACAAATGTATGGCCTTCTTTAAAATGTTTGTACCGTGCAAATAAATGTTTTAATGCAGCTAAGAGTCTCTTCACCAAACTGTGCTTGAAGTGAAAGTGCTTGTGCTCTGTAAATGTTGATCAGTTTTACACCTTCATTCACAAGAAAATTCATCAGAAGTCCCAGTTTCACTTGAACGAAAATCATTTGGTCATGTACGGTAATCTTTTAACCATGCAAGTTTAAATAACCTGTTACTACAGAAATAATAACGTATCAGATAGACCACATTGACGGCAACAGGAACTGTTAGAGCTGCTGTTCTGACCAATCAAATTTGAGAATTCAGTATGCTCTTGTCATAGTTGAAACAGTTTATGTGAATGTTACAGTAGTAATAATCTGCTATCATCATGCCTAATAGTCACAATAGTCACTGTTCTGTGATCCATGGACATTTTGGTATCGGTTCATTTTAGACAAATGCAATTGTCAGGATTAACTAATGGACATTTTTGTGTAAAATTATGAGTTATTATTTATTTTCCACTTAACGTTAGCAGTCTGCATTTGAGTACATACGAATACAAATAATACATTTATTATCACAATGAGTCAGCCATTACAGCATATCTGCTCGGGTGTGGAAAATTTGAACGGAGAAATAAAAATTGCCTAAGCTAACCTAAATATCCAAACATTTTTGCTGATTGGTTTCAATGGAAATAAAGCTGAGCTCAGATCATTCTGGTGCAGGAGGAGGTTAATCGAAGTTGATGATTGTTTCCAACAGAGCGGGATAAAGAGATTTAACTGGAAGACATAATATGCTGAAAAAATGGCACACTGCACGTGTGTGTGTGTGTGTGTGTGTGTGTGTGTGTGTGTGTGTGTGTGTGTGTGTGTGTGTGTGTGTGTGTGTGTGTGTGTGTGTGTGTTTGCAAACGCATGTGAATATAATGACCAGTTGTCACAAAGATGGTTCAGGGGGCCAGAAAACAGATTTCCTATTTGCTCATGTTTAACACACAACCTTGATGAAAGCAGCAAATGTTGTGTGCATTGTGCAGATCATCTTGTGAATGGCTGCATTTGAGCTCTGTGTGTGCGCGCACGCGCATGTGTGTGTGCTTGCGGTGCTGTAGATTTGCTCTAATGCCACCCACTCAAATTATGGTAAATGAACATATTTGCCTGGGTAATGTGTCTAGGCTTCATTTGGATGTTGAGCTGTTTGCCGTTTATACAGCGAGAGAGAAGTGCACACATTTAACGAGAAATATAAAGTGAGTCCTTATACGTCCTTAAGTCACCCGGGTATTAGCTTATACGCTGACATTTGTTGAAAGAAAAAGGAACATAAGCACGTATCAGATAATGAGGAGAACGGTTTGTATGAAAAGGCTGAAAGCAGGAGAACTCGTTTCGTTTTTCAGCACCTTTACTTCTCACACACAATTTCTTTTTTTTCAGCCTAGTGTGTGGGACTTGGCATAGTAGCGGGCCAGAATCGAATTGTCAACTGCATGTCTTTTGAGAGACACAGAGAGATAGCGAGAAAGAGAGAGCTGCTGCATGTGAAGCAGTTCTCTTACACTGATAACAATAATACATTTGGATCATGGCACTTAATCCAAGTAAAATAACTGACTCGTTCAAGCTCTGCTCATCGAACTGAAATATGGACTTTGATCTTGATATTTTATTTCTAATGTGATTATTTTAGTTAATATTTAATTGACAATCCATAATGCAGTCCCATGATCGGCCCGGTATAAAACAAATTCATTGTCACAACCCTGAGCTTAATTATTTTCTCAAATAGCATATGTTTTAGAAGACAACAAAAGTTATATTCCTCTTACACCACAGCAATCAATGATATTTGTATTAATTAAAGAATGATCATACTTACCCTTATCACTCTGACATGGACTAATCTAGACCGAATCCTGTGAGTTCTGCTCACATTGTGTGCAGAAATGTTCTTACCTTCACTAGTAAACATAGCTCAGATTGATACTGTTATTATTATGATTATTATGATTATTCACTCACTCACTCATTCACTCATTCACTTATATTTTATATATCACTTTATCCTATATACATGGTTGCAGAGGGCCTGGAGCCTATCCCAGGAGACAATTAGGGGAGAATGCATGGTACACCCTGGACAAGGGTGATTATTATTATGATTATTACAATTATGATTATTATAATAATTATTATTTATAATAATCATACCAATACTACTACTACTACTACTACTACTACATAGTTATTATAAATAAATCATCCATACGTGGTAACTTTCACCAGACACACATTTTTTTTTCTCTTTCTTCAAAGTTATTCAGATGAAAGGAACACCAAAAATGCAAAGTCCTTTGTCCTGCAAATTTCTATGTCCTTTCTTGAATGTTTTAAATGTTTTTTGTTTGTTTGTTTTTATTTAATACCAGGGCCCTGTTCATTTTATGTCAATGGTCATTTAGAAAAACGCTATTAATTAGTTGATTAGTTTAATCAGGTGTGTTGGGAGCCGAAAAAACAACACTAAAATGTGCATGGCAGTGGTCCGGAATATGTGGAGAATCAGAAAATAATCACTGTCTGACCGATCAGATTCAAAAACTCAGAACTGTAGTATAAACATGAATGACCAAAGAATAGGGTTGTGTACAATATGTTGAGGAATGCTAATGTGTTGATATAAAAGCACAATAAATGTACTTTTAAACTATTTTCAATGTCCTTTTTTTAGGGTTGGTAAAAGAATCTCTTCCTCCTTGGGGCACGACTCAAGGACAAGTCCTCCAGTAGTATGTTATGGTGTCTGGCATTGGGATGTTAGTGGTGGATCCTTTGGATGCTGTGGGTTGTCAGGTGGGGCCATTGTGGAATGAACACATATCCACGAATGGAAATTTGGAGGCCAGATCAACAACCTTGACTTTGTTCCCCCTCCATTTGTGCTGCATTGTCTTTTCAGTGGGATTGGACCGGACTGGGATGGCCTTTGGTCCTCATGGGCACGAGTGAGCCTTGCATGCCCATGATCCTGAGACCAGTTTACCAGTATTCAATTGATCATCTATGTTATTCAGTTCACTTGGCAGTGGTGTTAGTGTTGTCGCTGATCAGTGTAACTGCAACCATATTGTAATAAAATGACATTTTTATAGGTTAATGTATTTTATACTTTGGAGAAATTAGTATCAAATTGAACACTGTTAAAATTACAGCAAGCAGACGTTTCCTGTTATTTCCAGTTATGTAGGATAGGCTTTAAAATGTTTACTCGATAACTCATCCATCCAAATCCCAAGTGAATCTAATTATCCAGTGTGAGGGTTTCATAAAAATACAAAATATAGAAAAACAACCCAAAGAAAAAAAAAGTTTTAGTGCAGTATCCTATATATTTTAGTGAATTTTCTTCTGTTTGTCTTTTCAAACAATATTATTATATTCCCAGTAAGAGAAATACTGACATGCCTTTTTTAAATTAGACCCCTTTCACCCTTCTCTCTCTTAAACGTGGCAGTCAGCAGTGACTGTTTTTGAGGTTGGTAATAAGCTGACATATATTTTATGAGTTCCAATAAAGACTTATCAAATTATTCAATTGTATGTGTCTGTGTGTGGTGTGTGTGTGTGTGTGTGTGTGTGTGTGTGTGTGTGTGTGTGTGTGTGTGTGTGTGTGTGTGTGTGTGTGTGTGTGTGTGTGTGTGTGTGTGTGTGTGTGCCCCCGTGTATGTGTTTGTGTGTACGAAACAAAACACACACCATGAAAAACTGCTGGACATAACCCAAAATGGTTTCATTTTAAAGTGTCTGTCGGGCTTAATGACTAATCGATCATGCGGCGGTAACCTTTAATGATGGAGTCGTTGCAAGTTACACTTTGAGAAAGTCACCAAACCTTAAATGCTTACAACCCAGAACCCTTAAATCATAGTGAGACAATGTGCAATTTATTTTTTTAATATAAATGTTGGCTGCATGGTGGAGATAATCAACCGGTATTAGAACTGATTATAGTTATTTATTAACTTATTACGGTATTACAGTTATGAACCTCATCACTAAGTCATTTTTATCTAAATCTTACTAACATCTTTACATTTACAAGATTTGCTATTTTATATTTTATTCAGAAGTGCGTTGTAGTCTAATTGAAAAATATATATTTTTTCCTGCTAGTACAAACAGGTCAGGGTCTTAAAATGTAATAAAGCTAAAGGTATTATGGATAATTATAGAGGAGTTATGATCGTATGAATCTAGATTATTTGTCAGAACAAAGTAGTGATGAAGATTTTCTTTCTGTCTTGAGGGATGGTGCGTTGATCCAATCTCCATGCAATGAGGTATCCTTATGGTGCCGAGTTTCAGGGTTAAATGCCTTCAGGTAGTTGAGAGCTGGTCTGTCTTTTATCTGTGTAAATTTGGAGGAAGCAGCAACGGGGTGATGTAAGTGAGCTTGGGGAGATGCAGCTGCATCGTGGATCAGTTGCTGGGTCAGAAGGCATGCAGGGGAAAACCTGCCGGAAGCTAGTTGCAGTAGTGCATTCTCAAGACGACAAGGGACACAAGAAGCACATGATGTTATTAAAACCATGTGTTATTGCAGTATATGGCCCAATAAATTCCGTTAAACCTACTAGAATTTATGTTTTGCAGCGCCGGTCATAGCGCTAGAGTATGAGTTATAGAGGTGTGTTGTTGCAATCATGGGCGACACAAAAGAACAAGAGAATTGCATTTTGTGGTGTATGTGTGTTGCATTAGCTGGTCACATTAACTAACATGGACACAGCATGGCATGGAATATTTACTTCATTAGGTATAAAATTGGCTTTAAGGGGTTTTTATTTAAAAAAAAAATCGTTCAACACCAAAAGGTGTCGCTATGGAAAAAAAGCAGCAAGATCTGTACAACAATGCATAAGAAAGCTGCCTAATGGTGTATATACAGTGTGTGTGTGTGTGTGTGTGTGTGTGTGTACAGTACAGTATGTATGTATTCCTTCTTTTTCCTTCCTTTTTTTATTATTATTATTTTCATTCAGGAAGTGACCTTTATTAAAATTTGAAACTTCAACAGATGTCCAAAAAGAACAAAGTACTGGATGATCCTTTAGTCTCTAATGGATTATTCTGACATTTCTACATTTCACTATGGTTTGCATGTGTGCAAGCAGGCAAGCTGTCTTCTATATGAAACAGGAAGAGAAAATATGTATTGTATTTCAAGAGTTCTTACTTTATTATAAAAAAAATTGAGTCATGGATTTGAGTCTAGTCCTACAAATATCTGGTTTTGGGTTTTATTTACCACGGAAGCTAGCTCATATTGCCAGAACTACTGGCTGACATTTGTTTATTAAGACCGGTTGAATTTTATCTTAAAAAATTATGAATGATCCAGATAATCCAAATTATTTATTTTATAATGTAACAAAATTATGATTCTTTTCTCATCTGTGCCTCTTTCTATGTCCACCTTTATTCAAATATTTGGTCAGGGGTGAAGTAATTGTACTTCTACCACTACAGATATTCAGTCTTATTATTTCTAAATGTTACATAGCAAGTAAAACACTTTCAGCAAGTGTTAGCTTGATATTTTTGCCCCTACATGAATGGGTTAACCTCTTTATTTTGGCTAAACATGTTTACTCTGTGATGACACATTCCCTTCAGAGTGTCCGAGTAGAAAATTCTGCAGACCAAGCTATTTCCCAGCCAGGAGATTTTGGTATGCAGACCGTCTGGCCTAGTTGAGCAATGTGCAAAAGGCAAGTGACCACTTTACCTTTGAGTCAATGCAGCTGCAAAGCTCGAATGAGCCATCATAGCCCCATGCAGAGTGTACTTATCCCCTGCGAGCGCACACACTGAGAACAAATCTACGTGTCATAGTCTCTGATGGATCAGTAAAGTGTCTCTTCTGTCTGTTTTGGGAGCAGGACAATGAGAGCAAAGAACTCAGTGCATCTCTTGGAGTAGAGTTGTGCAGATGTTTCATGGACAGAGGTCCCCTGGTGGAGCTGTGCCTGTGGGCTCTCTGGTGGGTCAATCCATCACAGAGCAGAACAGAGCATCATGGAGCTGTAAGCCTGAGGAGAGAACTGAGTGATCATGGTCATCTATTAAAAGAGTGCACTGACCTTACTGGGTACACGCAACCTCATTGCAACCTGGGAGAGTGAGCGAGATATGACCTTTTGGCCACCCAGGTGTCTTTGTAAATGTGCGAATCTTGTAGAACAGGATACAGTGGAACCTCGGATTGAGAGTAACTCGGTTTGCGAGCATTCCGCAAGACGAGCCAATTCTTTTCACTGCCGCCACAATTCTTTTCAAAGTTATAAGCTATTTATAATGTTATAACGTATTAAAAAGGCTTTAGCTTTGCTTACAGAGTTAAAGGTGGCGTCCATCTCATATATGCAAATGATTCCTCTAATATGGAGGACTCAATATGCCATGAGGGGAAAAATGCATTGATGTGATACCCTCATCATTCAGTACATGCAGGTCATGCTCCCTAGCAAGCTCATGCATTTCATTCTGATTAGTCTCACTAACAAATGGTTTTCTTATGGCCTAAGTAGGTTAGTCCCAATCTCATCATATTGTTTGTGTGTAAATTAACATACTTACATTACTGAACAATCACTGTAATTTTTACAATCTACATTTTTTAACAATGCAACTTCATCAAGTGATTAAGTAATCTCTGGACGTATTCATTCTTTTTTTTTTTTTAAGTCAAATTGTGTAAAAATACAGTGGTATATTGGTTCACCATTATGTTTTTAGGTTTCAATAAGGCATTGGGTAGTTAATCCATTTCCAGGCAGTGAACCTTTCTGTTATAATATGCTTTTTAAAATCGATTTTAGACTAACATTATATGAAGCATCCACCAAACATGCCCTTGTGTACTTTCTTACCATAGAAACAGTAACATTTTCAAATTTTACAAAATTAATCAGATCAAATTGATGAATTCAAAAGCACTATGATATAAATATGTAATAACGAGCATTTCTTGGTGAGGAGGTGTTGTATTTCTACGGAGAGACAAAATATATTTGTTTTCAAATACTAATATTCCAAGTTCACCCTAACTCCTGCTTGTGATCTTCATATACAAAAAAAAAAATATACAAAAAAAATATTCAGCATGCAATATATTGCATTTGTTGGGACAACATTTGTCTAGGTTTCCCAAATTCAATTTGATTTTTTTTTTGTTGCAGTGATGGCCTCGGACATGCACCAAGTTATAAATCACAGTAATAGCGTTTCTACTGTATGCTCTGTGTCTGAGTATAATTTTTTTAATGTTTATTTGCAAGCTCTATATTGTGTCAATGGAACCAAACAAAAAAATATGAACATAACTTCATGAACAAAAACGTTTCTCATGTGTAAAACCTGGAACGCTTCACCTTACTCATGTTCATGTATAAGGATCATGACTTCGATTCAAGTAAGGATTAAGGTTAAGTTGTATTTGGTAGAATTTGGGTTTGGACAATAAACAGGTAGTTAGCTAATGTTCCAACTTTATATTCAACCTGCAGGGTCTTGCGAATGCTAGAAAGCACACAGCTTACAGAAATGCCAAACAACCTATCGATTTGTTGCTATTTTCCAGAAAGGTTTAGCATGCTCAGAAAGAGAGCATGTTAAAGTAGTGAAAAATTGAACTGTAGCCTTCCATTGCCTGACCCATGGGAAACAACCCTACATTTTTAGACAAGTTTTTTTTTTTTTTTTTTTGTGTACCAAACAGGTTTATTCCACATGCCATGGAATCCTGCAAGCACTCACCCATCCCTAGCTTTCTATCTGTGCTGGCAGTGCACTATCCTCGATAGACTTTGGCCAACTAGTTTAAAAGCACAGTTCATCTCATTCTACATTTATGATAAAGTTTTATTCATAAAGAAAAAAAAAAGTCGTTTATATCTTTAACCTGTACTGGACGCACAAAGCTTGTTGTTTTCCTGATTAATTTTGTATGTTAAACACTATTTCTTTAATTAAAATAGTATTCAATGTCACTATTTCCACAACTGTTTGCAGCTTCCTTCCTGTCCTACTCCAGCAGGGTCAAACCACATGATGTCAAACCACATCAGACCACATTAAAATTGCCAGAATTAATTTCCACACTACACCCAAATACAGCCTAAAATAAGTAGCCTTCAGATATTTTTAAAAGTGTATAAAGTCTTGTGAGATGTGTTCACCTGCTGTACAATGGCTGCCGCTTCTACTATACATTTTAGATAGTTTTCAAACGTTTCAATATTAGTGTAAGCCTGCTGTGGACTTGTGTTTGACACCTGTTCACACCTTTCCTACCTTTTATACATTTCCTTCCATCCATCCTTCAACACCCCTTTATTTTTCTTTCCTTCCTTCAATACTCCTTTATAACATCCCTTGCTTTCTTCTACACCCCTTTTTGTCTTCCTACTTTCCACACCCTATTTTTTTTCTTCCTTGCTTAAATACCCCTGTTTTCCTTCCTTATACTGTACATCCCTTTTTTCCTTCCTTCATTCTACACCGCTTCATTTTTCATTCCTTATTTCTACATCCCATAATTTTTCCTTCCTTCCTTTTATGTCAATCCCCATTATTTTTCCTTCCTTCCTTCCTTCCTTCCTTCCACATCCTTTTTTCCTTTCTTCCTTCCTTATGCCCTTTTTTCTTTCCTTTCTTCATTCTACATCCCTTTTTCTACCTTCTTTCCTTCCTTTCTTCATTCCTTCCTTCTACACCCCTTAATTTTCCTTCCTTTCTTACTTTTAAGCCACTTTATTTTTCCTTCCTTTCTTATACATCTCCATTACTTTTCCTTCCTTTCACACCCCCATATCTTTCCTTCCTTTCTTCCTTTTGCAGCTATTTATTTTATTTTATTTTATTTATTTTTTACCTGCTGTTAAGCCTAAGGTTCCCCACATTTGTGTTCTGATGAGTAAAAAAAAATGACTGACAGGTGGGATGTAAATAAATCATAATGTATATCTTGTTTGGTCGAATTAGGCTTAGAGTATATTAGCTTAATTCCTATTGTACCAGAAAATGTGTCATCTTCCTTAGATTCCTTAAATATCCATCAATATTTTCCGTAAGACTAAGAATCAGTTTATTTCTTTCACCTTTACTATGTATAAGATCATACACACTTCCACCACATCACAAAAACAGATGGAATATTTTTCAATCCACTGAAAATCAAATTATCTAAGGCCACATTTTTATGCATTCACAATGCCTGTGTACAGGCTCCGGCCTTGTAACCGGTCTCTCCTGCTCGCTCTTCCTCTCTCTCACATCCCCCTGATAAACTGGAGAGCCTTTTGACAGCTGCAATTAAGCATGTTAATTAGCAGCGGAGCACAAAGAATAATATTTACTGTGATTGGGTGTCCTCTGTCGCCTGGTTAAATCAGATCCGAGAGAGTCTCCTTGTTCGTGCTCTCTTCATCCAGCATGTCCTCGCTGTTCCCTGCTTGTCACTGGTACCTTTCCAGCCGCTGTGGTTTCTTTTTTTCTTTTGCCTTATGTCATGTCATGTTTTTTTTTCTCCCCCCCCCCCCCCCCCGCCCCCCTCCATTTTTTCCCTCCTTTTTTTAAGCACGTTTAAAGCATGTGGGGGGATTTATCGCATCTGGTGAAAGTGTGAGCCATCTCTGCAAACGTCTGCGAGACCGTTTCTGTACGCTTTTGTAAGCTGAACGTTACATCAAAGTGTATGATTAATTACCGATAAGGGACTAATAAAATATTAATGTATTTTGTAATTAATGGGACTTCAGATCTGTGTGTCCCACCACCGCAAGCTAAATCTTTTTTTTTCCCTTTTTTTTTTAGTAAGTTGTATTTCTTTTTCTATTTCCCCTCACCTCTCTCTCTCTCTCTCTCTCTCTCTCTCTCTCTCTCTCTCCTTGCCTCCATCATTTTGCTCAGCTTTTCCTTAGCTTTATAGGAAATTATTCATAATTTAGCGATTATCCGGGAGGGGATAAACAAAACAGAATTTATTTTCCCTGTTCAAAATGAAAGACAGAAGACATGTTCTTTTCTTTTTCAGTCACTTTGAAGGAGCGCTTGCTCGAGGGCTTCGGGTGAGAGGGTTATTGCCAACATGGCGGTTTTCTTTTATTTTGACTGTGTTGCAGCGGTGACTAATGGGGGGATTTTTTCTAAGCTTGTGTTGAACATTTCTGTGTCTGCCACTATTAGCCTCATTCAGAGCGCTGTCAATAAAATCCACATGGCTTATTAAGGAACAATCACAACTGTTCTTCTGGCAAAGCATTTGCTTGTTTTTGAAACAGTGTGTCTGAAAATAGTGTCCAAAAAAATGACTGAAACCTGCTATAGTTTTGTATTACTTCCCAGCCTGACAAAAAGTAAAATCTATAAAAAAACTTTACTGTGATACAACAGTTTTGCCCCAGTTTACTTGTTTTTGTTCTGATTGTAAGATTTTTGTTTTCTGTATTTTGTTTTCTGGAAAGGAGAAAATGGACGTAAAAATGCCCCCTAACCCACAGATGCTAACCCACAGAAACTCTTGGAGAAATTGGAGGAATATAAAATGTAGTGCATTTTTAATACAGATTTGAAACATATCACTGGACCATAATGCTACTAGTATATTTTTCAGCGCATATTGGTCTTGTCTGTAGAATGGAGAACAAAATATCTGTGCAAAACAAATACATTTCTGTGTACCTGTTTCTTTCTAATTTTTTTTTCTTTTCTTTTTTTGTCAGGCCAAAGATTTTTACATTTCTAGCATACATTATTACAAAAAATACAAGTTAAAAAAAAAATAGTTACATATTTTGTTTGTCAAATTTATATAATACCATGCACATTTAAAAATTTTCAGTGCTTAAAGATTTTAATGAGATTTTTGCATGTAAACGGAAAAAACAAACAAAAAAACAAACAAACAAACAAACAAACAAATAAAAAACAGGAGAATGTAATCAGTGGATTTGATATAATGTGCATATTCCGAGACCAAAAGCTGCATTTGTAGTAAAACATAAGCTGGCCTCCCTCTTTGGAAACATATACACACAAACCTGTAATCAAGACCACCATTGTCAAGTCCAAGACCAGGATTAACCAAGAGCAAATCAAGCTGGAATCCATATACAGTACAGTAAGCAAGACCGAATCAAACTCAAGACCAAAACCTATAAAACCCGTCTTAAAATTTGTATGGAAAAAAGGAAAGATAGTGTTTTATTTTTACAAACTAAGACAGAGACCAAGACTGAGACTAATGATGTCCAAGACCAAGACAAGACAAGACCTAATTGCTCAAAATTAAATTAAATTAAAGTCCAAAGTAAATTGAGTCCCGCAGCCATATTCTTAGACTCCTTTGGTGGAAAAAATGGGGTTCAAATTTTTCTAATAGTATTAGTAGTAAAAATATCTTTTTTCTGAAATGGTGTAAAATGTACAATGCAATCTAAAATACAAATTAAACCTGTACATAAAAAAAGTGGTGTGTCTCAAAGAATCTTTTAAATTAATACATTTTCGGGGATAAAACGCTAGAACTTATAAATAGAATAAAATATAGGGAAAAGTGAAATATTCCACTTCAGGAGAGAAAATGTCGTAATATCACAATAAGGTGACGGTGACTGATAAATACTAGTCTGTTTGCCCATATGATGGAGTGACGAAGTGGTTCAGCTACAAGCTATTATTAAAAATAGAAAGTTCCCAAAAATCTATCCATCCAACATAAAAACCTGGAGAGTAGCACCAAAAAAGCCAAGATGTTTTATCAGAATGTAAGAGGAGGAACTAGGGGGAAGCGTGTCGCGATGCAGCTTTTCATCTCGACCGTTCCATTTTAGCCTTATCTCGCGGAGTTGGTCTATTTTAAGCGTGGGCTCATTACAGCGCGATAGGTTCATGACAAAGCTGATACAAAGCTGACTAAAGCATTCATCTGTTTCATACAGACCAGACGCATCCGTGTGAAATTAGGCCCTGGTGCAAACAGCGCAGTGTGTGTATGTGTGTGTGTGCGTGTTGCAGCATGATGAATGTGTTCCCCCTCATAATCTATGTGCTTCAAAATATGATGTATGTGAGTATGAACTTTGAATTATATCCTAAACAGAGGGCCATAAATCTTGTAACTTTGGTGAGCGGCACTCTCTCCCTCTACCTCTAGCTCTCTCGCTCTCTCTCCGAGTGTGTGTTGTATGAATAATGCAGCTGAGAGAGGCCAGCTGCTTAGAGTCACTAGGTGAGACTGACTGCTGATGGCAAACAAACGGCTCTTTCCCATTTTGAAGGTAAAAAAAAAAAGAGAGAGAGAGAGAGAGAAAGAAGGAACTCACTGGACTGTCTTGGATTAGAGTTACTTTACTTTCACCTGCTGTGAAGGTCAGGCCAAGTCGCTATGCTAGAAATCTGTGTGTGTCTGTGTGAGCTCTGACCTTGAACTGGTTTGTGTATATGTGTGTGTGTGTGTGTGTGTGTGTGTGTGTGTGTGTGTGTGTGTGTGTGTGTGTGTGTGTGTGTGTGTGCGTGCGCACGAATATATAGACTGAACCTTCGTCTAAATGACAGATGTATAGATGATCAGGATCATCCTGAGTGAACACAATTTATGATGGGATTGTATACAAAGTCTGAGATTACATACACACACACTACGTACTGTTAATTCAATAGTGTTAATAAACTAAACACTGGTTGTAATCTAACAGAGTAGCCTAAATCTCATGCTTGCTTTAATGATTGCATTCTTTTTTTATTATTACCCCCCCCCCCCCCCACACACACACACACACACACGCTACTACTACTGTAGTAATCGTATTATTTCTTTAGTTGAATTTATAATGTAATTTTAACAGCATCCACCATGTAATTAGAACCGTCTTATATTGCAGTGATTACTCATCTACTGTGATGTGCATATGTGTATTTTATGAATCACTGACTGCAAAACGAATCTAAATGCAAAACATTTGTATGCTTACAAAAGTGGACATTGAACCAGAAAGAAATATTGGATTTTAATCTAATTTGAGACACCAATTATAGGTCCTGGCTCTTTGATCAGGAGGTCAAAATAAATAAAATAAACAAATAAATAAATATGCTGCATATGTAAGTTTCAGCCTTGATTCAGTTGATAATCCCACCTGAATACTGTAGAAAATATTGTAAATTTATCCTGTAATCTTACAGTAAATACTGTCCTTTGTCATATGCCTTTTAATTCATAACAAAACTCTTAACACATTACTCACTAATCTTCTAAACCTGTATGCAATAATCATTTATAATCTTATTATCTGATGTCACCCAGAAGAGTATGAACTCTATTTTAAGTTACTATCTCTCATATATATGTCATATATGATGTCATACACTATGTCTTGTCACTTTGCATTCCCTTCCATCCACTATTATAAAGGAAAACAGTCAAATACAATATTTAGTATATAATAATAATAATAATAATAATAATAATAATAATAATAATAATAATAATATTTTTCTTTTAACATTACTTACAATGCCTTTCAACCACCTACTAACAATGGCACTAGTGGAAACAATCCAGCAGCACTTTATTCCTATAATTTGTTCAGCTTTCTTATACCATAATCTGCACACTTTTTCCACGTTTAATGTTTCAGCTTTTTTTTTTATTACCAGCATCAGCACCATCATGCCCATCACTTTCTAGATCGCTAACAAGCGAATAATTTTTTTTTGCCATAGCTCAGGCTCATATCGTTGCATTTCATTTTAGCACTTAAGTCTAATGTTTGTATCACATCTCCACTAATCAAATGCTGTGCAAAAGTTGTGCAATGCAAATGTATTTAAGCCACACCTCATTTTTTTTTTCATCCAGATGTTTGTTTCTAAAGAAACAGACTTTCTTGTATTTTTTAATGTGGTCTTAAGGAATAGTTCTCCAGACTTTTTGGTTCTCATTTTCAGTCCTGACCAGTTTCAGACGATTTTTTTTTGTTGGTTAAGCCGCATAACCTATGAATTATTCAAACATCTACTTTAAGGAATGAACCAGTGAGAAACAGGTACAGATGATGACAGATGATCAGGCCGGTGATCAGTATACTGGTGTTTGGAACAAACAAGAGGGGAAATGAGGTTGCTGCACAAACAACCAATTTTTAAATGGTATCTTTATGCACTATGCAGACTGTGGCAATATAAGATTTGTTCACAGTTCTTTTATTTACTTTTACATCACTTACTTTCATTTACTATAAATCTAAGGGTTGGCTCAGGACTTTTGCACAGTACTGTATGTGTCAAATGTGCTAGTAATAGTCGTAATCCTACACAATCATTAACTTCTTCCAAGTATAAATAACCTACAGCAGCAACCAACTATAATTCAGAATCATCAATTACCAAAGAAAATAATCATAATCATAATCATAATTACATAGTTATTTTATATAAACAAGATTTAAAAATCAAACAAACATTAACAGAAAAAAAAAACAATATGATAAGCAGGTTTAGTTGATAATGAACAAATCATCTTTGTGATTAATATCCTCAAGCATCCTCAATCTGCTGCAGGTTTTCATCAGAGATCTTTTTCATCCAGTCCTTCTTCATCAAATGAGTAAGCATGAATCCCTGAATATGTCTTAAGTGAACATCCAGCATCTCACAATCCCATAATGCTGATGACTTCACTATTCGACCGAGCCTCACTGCATCTGCACTTTCTTCATTTCCAGCTGATAATGATGTGTGGAATGATCTGATTCCAGTGTGAGCTTCATCACCTTGAGAGCAGGACAACGTGACCCACTAACATTCCCATCAAACATGCATCAGTAACACGTAATAAAACAGTCCACCAATCAGCATTATGGGATTGCGAGATGCTGCATGTTCATTTATGGTACTAAAACTCACTGCCTCGCCTTCTCACGTTTGATGAAGAATGTTATGGATAAAATCCAACATTACTAGCAGATGATTGTGCTTCAGAGAGGCTTTTTAAAGCTCCTGATGAGGCAGGTAGACATTATTATAAGGAAAAATGCTCAGAGCAGGAACAAAGAGTAATTTAGACTAGAACTGTCATCAGATATTTCTTTGGAAGCATTAATCCTAATGTTGTTGTAAAATGAGCACACACATTGGTTTCTTATATTTTCCACATTGTAAACATGCATACACCAATCTTTGTTTATGAAGTATCACTGTAATTCTTGAAATATGGCATACACGTGTTGCTACTGGATCTGTACTTGATGCAGGAAACATCCAGTTCTAGAATTTATGAAATCAGGAATCAGAGATACTGTATGCTAATGAAAACACTTGTACTTACCTCAGCTGAGTATACACCAATCAGCCATAACATTAACATCACAGATCATTACCACATTATAATTGATTAAATGCTATACCAATAAACTGGTGACAGGACCATGAGCACCCAATGCTCCCCCATGCCAGTGGGGACCAAAGGCTAGATTGTCACCAAATCACCAAAAAAAAGTGAATGCCTGGCATGAGAGAAAGGCGCCAGCACACCACAGCCTGCCACACATGGGGCCCTAAATTAAAAGTGCCCATGGCTACATGGCTACCCAGAAACCAATCTGAAATCCCTATCCAGTAACCCATAGCACCCAAAGGATCCTCTGCCAATGTTCAAGACAACACCCATTAACTAATTAACATTAAAACCACCAAGGTTTTGGGTTCCACTTGTGCCACTAGGGCAGATTTGGACGAGAGACCCTGTGGAGCCACACCCAAACGGGCCAATTCTGCCCTAGTGGCACAAGGGGGGGGGGGGGGGGGGTCCGAAAAACCTTGGTGGTTTTAATATTAATGGGTTTAATATTATGGCTGGTTAGTGTAATCTTACTAATCTAATAATTGAATGTAATAACCATGGATTGTAGAACTGTTCTCAGAACAGTTTTTGCTGGCACATGTGATACGGGATAACTCACACAACTGTTATATATTACTTAATTGCTTAATGATACAGAGGTCATAATTTTCTTTTCCCTTTTTATTTATTTTACTTTTTTATTTTTCTTCCTCAGTACATTTTCCTGGAGTATCATAGACATATTGGGGCAATGCATCTACTTAAAAGGCAATGATTTCTATGAGTCAAGGCAGCAACCATAAATTGTTTATTATTCATTATAATTGATTGTTTTTGCAAAAAAAAAAGCAAAGACAATTGATGGTTATAAAAGTCATATTTTAAGCTGCAGTTTAAATAAATAGGTAGAGTAAAATTAGGCATAAATTGGATTCGAAAAAAAAATTGGAGATATATCAAACAGAGGGTAATAAACTGTATCACATCATAGCAGATGCAGAGACATTGCCAAATATTAAATTGTTGCCTGATGAATTAAAGTCGTATTGTATTGTGTGAAAGCCTGAGGCTTGAAACACTAGCACTAATGATTATTATGCTAATATGGAATGTGGTTACCATACTTTAACAATAATTATTTGATTGTAAAGATCATAATGCTTTCATTGATCTCTACACAACCTGCATTCCATCTCTACACTAAAAAAACCCAAGCTATAGTTCATAATAATATCGGCACTACAATTGTACCGCAGATTACTTTCATGCATTCTCAGAAACTTGCTAACAAGCATGATTAGCATGCATGAACTCTGAAACAGTTACAGTACATGTGCAGTAGCTCAGAGAATCTTTGAGTAGTGTTGAGCAGCGATGACCTGCACAAGTCTTACAAAACTATTATGCACCATTATGAACAGATGCCCTAATTAATGTTCCTTTACTGTACTGTGTGTGTGTTTGTGTGTATTTGTAAGTTCAGATGTGTACGTAGATGTGTATGACGCAACCAAGATGTCTCCGAGTTCGCCCTTGTCAACACTCTCCCCCATCCGCCATCACTCATCCCTCCCCTCCAGCAGACTGAACCCAAAGATATCCATGATCGCCAATGCAATTCAGCACATTCCTCACTCATGAATTTTAATTAAATATGCCGCCTCCCTTCGCTCACTCTCCAAAACAAATGGGCAGAAAATATAAGACACCTGCCCGGAATATAGCATTTACATTTCTGTGACAATAAATCATACAACAATGTCTCAGATATCATTGAGATGGAGTATGTGCGTGCATGTGTGAGTGTGTGTGTAGAACTGTAACACTTTATAAGCTATTTATCAATCACTTCAGTTGAATTTGTTATAACATTCCTCAATGCCTAAAACATACTGTATTATTAATGCTCTGTTTACTTAAAAAAAAAAAAAGTCTGATCACGTTGCTTGCAAGTTCCTGTATAATCAATTTTACTTTTTGTTTGACAAAAAAAAAAAAAAAAAAAGTAGGAATAAAAAAAATTGATCAGAATTAATTCCATACCTATTCAACTTTTAGTCAGTCCAAAAAAAAAAAAAAAAAAATCATAAAGTTTCCTTTCAAGTTATGAAAATAGTCTTAATAATCAATCAGAACAACTCTAACCTACATGCAGAGGGAACAGTGTCATTTTAGAACATTAAAAAGGCAGCACAGTGATTTTTAGTCGCAGTCACAGTGGCCTCTCACCTTCAGGGTCAAGGGTTCGATTCCTGCCTCGGGTCTTTGTGGGTGGAGTTTGCATGTGCGTGGAGTTAGTCAGGGATGAGACTGCCGTGTGTCTTCTATCCTACAAGTATGTATCATGTGTCAATCTCTATTTCTGTCTTTCCTGCTCGTCCAGGATTTGGCAGTTTATTGGGTTCATCTATTAGCCATGAACGCATAATGTTTTGTTCCCTGATTGTATTGGTATTGACTGTGACATTACTTTGGCCTAGTTAATTCTGCTGCAGTCAGGTCTTCGCTCTGCTGGAAGTCTCTGGCAGGGTTTGAGGTGTCTCTTGGCCGGCCTGCACGGATGCGGCCTGGGTGCTTATTGGTTTATACCTGATGAAGCGACAGCAGTCACTACTCCATCTTGTGCTAATTGAGTCTGTCTGGGACAATAATCTGATCTGCTCCAGCACTGGCCAAACACACAGACTAATTAACAAAAGGAGTCTCTATTAGATGAGAGAGAATGAGAGAGCAAGAGAAGAAAAAGAAAAAAAGCAGGAGAGATAAACAGATCGAAAAGGATTGCAGTGAAACGGGAAGTAAAACACATTTGACAAAAGGTTTATTCATTTGTACAACCATTTTATGATGTGAATGTGCACTTATGCAATTGTCATATCTTTGTCATGAAGCAATGAAACAGCCTGAAATTGGTGGCTATGATAAACCCGTCGCCCCTCTGATTTTCTTTTCTTTTCTTTTTTTTATTTATTTTGCGCACAGCATCCCATTTCCTACACCTTAAGCAGGTCAGTTTCCTGAGCCGCCTGTGTCCATACCTTGATTTAAAACGGTCACTTAAGAGTTGAACACATTGTGACAGATCGCCGTGCCGGAAAATGGCATCAGGTAAACCTTTTTTCCTTTAAAATGTAAAAACCATCATGCCAAACCCAGGCATTTGGCTTTCCTCACAATGAAAGAGCGATTTGTGATTTATTCTGCGTCTGGGGCTGTCAGGGTGGTCTTATGGCGCTCCGACAAGCTTAATTTCTACGTAAATTGCCTCAGAGGAGAGGCTAGAGAAGGAGCTGACACCAGGGGGTGTGTATGCACGCATGTGCGAGTGTGTGAGCGGGTGTCCCTCCAACCACACCCCACCCGTTTACCCCCCTCAGACACACACCGAGTCTCCTGCCACCCCCTAATGCTCTCATCTCCTCCTGCTATTACCATCACTCCAGGGTTAAAGGGAGCACTCGAGGGATCAATCGCTAGCGAAGGATGCCAACGGACAACAGTTCCAGGGTGCGAAATGAACGCTTTACCTCTTAATTGATCAAAAACTCTTGCTTGAAGGTTCAAAAGGTTTTTTTTTTTCTTCTCCTCTTTAAAAAAAATGACTGTCATGCTAATTTAGTGGCGCTGTCTTAGTGAGGGTGTAGGACAGTAATGCTCAGGGCTTGACTCCATAATGGCTTTAGGGCAGGTTTATGGAGCACACAAGAACAGCTGTGTCAGTTAAGTGGCTCATTTTCTGTGTACAGGTCATGAGTGTGTAATTTATGACTTCAATTTGAACATGTGTGGATTTTTTTTTTTTTTTTTTTAACAGAAATGTCTACAGAAAACCATAATAGCATCAAGATCAAGAGGACATGTACTGTATAATGATTGGAAGCTTTTTAGAGCAATGGCTGGTTCTGGATAAATTGCTGATTTGGGTGGTGATTGGTGGTATACGTTTTGTATAATTTTCCTCATGTCTCATCTACACTGCAGGAATTATGAGCGATCAACAAATGTGTTGTTTGAAATCAGCCACACTCATTCCCTCTACAATGCTACGATAATGTGTGTGAGTGTGCGTGCGTGCGTGCGCGCGCGTGTGTGTGTGTGTGTGTGTGTGTGTGTGTGTGTGTGTGTGTGTGTGTGTGTGTGTGTGTGTGTGTGTGTGTGTGTGTGTGTGTGTGTGTGTGTGTGTGTGTGTGTGTGATGGCCTAGTGTTCAACTAGTGGCAGCAAACTCTGTCCCTGAAAAGCTTAAAGGAATACACTGGCATTTCTTTAATACAGTTCCTTCTAGGGCTCTGCAATACTTCAATATAATATTGATATCATGACAAGGCGGACTACAAGAAAAGAGTGACAGCCACTACAAAAACAGTGGCTGGAGAGAAGTCCTAGTTGGAACTAGATTGGAAAGCAAAGTCCGCTCTTACCCATCATCATTATCATCATCAGCATCATCATCATCATCAAGACATGGTCTCCACAATCCCTCTAAATGTACAGTATGGGATCTGGCGCCGAGGCATCAGCAGCAGATCTTTCAGGTACTGTAACTTGCAAGGTCCAAGGATCATATTATTTGACTGTATCATCACATTCCGTGGGTATAAACCATGCCATCACAATTTGGCCATTGTTAAAGTTGCTCATATCGTTACAGTGGCCCATACTGATTGTTGGGTGCTATGTTATTCCATTCACCTTCCAGGGGTTTTGCTGTCACAACTGATTGTTGTTTATATGAACAGTTTGACAACAATTTTAAGACTACTCATTTTATATATCAGTATTTCCTTTTAACTAAGAAAAAGAAAAAAGAAATCCTGTTTGTAGAAGAAACTAACGAAACTAACATTAAATGCAACTACTGCAAATACTTTAAAAGTGATGCCATGTATGCCCTACCATCCTATAATTCATTTAAAAAAATAATAAATTGCTGCTGTGGCGGCACAGTGGCTTAGTGGTTAGTACCGTCACCTTCAGGGTCCAGGCCAGGATCGATTCACTCCCCTGTGTGCATGGAGTTTGCATGTTCTCCCCGTGCTTGTTGGGTTTCCTCCAGGTACTCTGGTGTTCTCCCACAGTCTAAAGGCATGCAGATTAGGCTAATTGTTCTTCCCAAATTTCCTGTATTGTGTGAGTGAGTGTGTGTATGTATGTGTGCCCTGCCATGGATTGGCACTTTGTCCAGGGTGTACCCCGCCTCCTGCCCTAAGTTTCCTGGGATAGGTTCCAGGCCCCCTGTGACTCTGTATACAGGATTAAGCAGTATATAGTGAGTGAGTGAGTGAGTGAGTGAGTAAAATTGCTAGCAAATTGCTGTAAAAATAAAACACCTTGGTGTGCGCTGTTATAAGAAAGAAGAAGTGAACCTCGGGGTGGTAACAGTAACTCCATCATCATTGATTACTTTCCTTTTAAAGTATATGCTCTGTTATGTTTTTGTCCATTACATCACATCCTGTGTAACTGTTGCTTTGTGGCTAAAACGGATGGTTAAACTGTGATAAAACACTCTTTGAAAGTGTTAATAGCACAAAGTCTGAACATTAATGATTAAAGTATTTTACAATATCCGGACATGTGGTGTACTGTAGGTCGGGGAAGCCCAAAGCATTGTTTTAATCAAAGATAGGAGTCAGCCTTAAGAAACTTCATTCTGTGATCATTTTTGTATGACTGTAATTAACCAGAAAATACATTCACATGTTGGCCCTGTCTGGCTGCTCCAATCAAAAAACAGGTCTGCATATCCCAGTACCCTACCTTTGACAACATGCCAGCTGTTTCCATTTGAACTACATCTTCTTAGCCCAACTGTCAAAGCCAGAGCCAAGATGGAGGATGTACAGCACATTCAGATACATTAACAACCTTGTTACCACTGATAAAGGCCTCACACGGCCTGGAATCTTCTCCCGGGCAAGACAAATCTAAAAACGGAGTATATGCCGCATATCTGAGTGAGAACGATTAGCCTTCACTGCAGTTGATTTATGTATGGCGGGGGCAATCCTTTTCTCGTGTGTGTGCAGCAGTCATTTCCTCCTGTCTGTAATTCCCAGCATTGCCTATGTGTGAAAGCCCCTGATACTCTGTTAGCCCCGAGGTGTAATGCTTGATAATATAACTACTGCTGCCGTCAGAGCGTCTTCTGTGCGAATACATTACACGAGCTTGGGACTCCGAAGATTTATATGAGAGCGGAGCGAATGAGGGAAGTGTGAAGAAATATGCATTGATTAAAAGCCCAAGATAGTGCATCCAATACCGCCCAAAGTACATCAGTTATTTTGCATTCTGACACAGCGATTGATAACTCATAAACACGAAGCAGGAATGACAAATGCAGATGGAAAGTGGCTTTGACAAAAGCGATAACAGCATCAGTCTCCGGGGGCCACGGAGGTACGGGCGCGAGCTGTTTAAAATATTTAATCATTTTGTGAAGGCTGCAAGATGTTGTTTGACCCTGGAGGAGGGTGAATGTCACATGGATCAGAAAATTGCCAAGACTTTGAAGTGAGACGAGGAGGGGAGCGGATTCTGTAATAACTCCTACTTGATGTATTGTAATTTTCACACGTTTTTCTGTCTCTCTTTCTCTCTCTCTCTCTCTCTCTCTTTCTCTGTCTGGAGGATACGTAGAATCATCTAATCCCAAACAATATGGGAGAGAGAGTGAGAGAGAGAGAGAGAATGTGTGATGGATTGAACGTTATCAGACAACTGCATCGGAGCATACAGCATATATTGCTTGTTGCCCATTTGCTCACCTCTGGTTAATACACAATAGCGCAATGTTCACGGCAATTTTCATACATCACTGTACTAGGCTATGGATGAGTGTCAATAGCTACATTTATCCTGTTAGAACTTGAATGCTGTCACCCCAGTTGCAAAGAAAGAACATTTACAAGAAGTCTAACAGACCTTTTAGAATAGAACAGGGGTAGTAGACCAGCAGGGAATAAAGCACCCAATGTAAATGACCCAATTTAATTATAGTAAAGACACCTTTCTGGAAAACGAGTAAGTAGACCATGAGAAAACTACTCAAGCAGAAGTTTAGAGTGTCTATTATTATGTTAGTATCAGAGGTTGGGCTATGAAGTATTTTTCTCTTCCACATACTGTACTGTATATGAATATAAATGCAACATAAACCCAATTTTACCTGAATAATAACATACAGTAGTATGCTTTTCACTATATCTTTTGAAAAGGAAATCACATTTTAAAGATTCATCGTTCTGTTGTCTGTATTAGTGTATCAAGATTTTTGATCATTCGTGAGTCCTTCATTGATTCTTTTTTAAGAAGCGCTTTATCGTGATCAGGGTTACAGTGGATCTGGAGGCTTTCCAAGAAACACTGGGAACAAGATGTAAACACTTTTTCTTTTTTTTTTTTTTTGGAAGACCGGAGGAAGTCTGAGAAGTTGAAGAAAAGTCATGAGATCACAGGGAGTACTTGCAGAACACCATAGAGACAGTAACCTGAACCGGTGACCCTGAAGCTGAGAGACAGCAACACAGTTTAATATATAATTTTCTACTATATAGAGTGGTGTGTAAAAAGGTCTAGAGCCAATCCAACACACCTCTTCATATTAAATTAAATTGGGGAGATTAAATGAAAAAGTTCCCAAAGAAATGGGAACAAATGTTTTACTGTGCTGCAAAGTGCCTAAAGATTCAGTGCAATTTAAAAATGAGTTGTCTATGTACCCTAACAACATCAGCAGCAGCCTCATTTCCCCATCTAGTCTGTTCCAGCTGCTCAGCATTTAGAATTACCAGTATTTTTTTTTTTTTTTACATGATTGAATGATTCATAGGTTACTGTGTATGTTAATAAACAAAATAAATTCCACTGAACTTGCTCAGGTACAGGGACTGGACTGAAAATGAGAAAACTTGACAAGATTGAGAGCCAAAAGGGCCTTCAGGAAGCCTGGAGAACTATTCCTCAAGACTACATAAAAAAAAAAATGTATATATATAAAAACACAAGAAAGTCTGACTCTTTGGAAGCAAAATATAAATAAATGAGAGGTGGCTCAATACTTTTGCATAGTACTATATATACACTACAATTCTTCGTACTTGTTTTTGTTCCTCCAAAAATAAGATTTTAGTGTACACTTCAGTGGGAGAATGTTGCTGAAATTTCATCAGTGACTTGATGTGCAACAAGAATAAAAAAAATTGCAGATTGTTGATTTGGCTGATCGGGCCGGCAAAGTGGCTTAGTGGTTAGGACTGTCGCCTTGCACCTCCAGGGTCCGGGTTCTCCCCCTGTTTGGTGGGTTTCCTCCAGGTACTCTAGTTTCCTCCCACAGTCCTAAGGCATGCAGTTTAGGCTAATTGGAGTTCCCAAATTGCCCATAGTGTGTGACCTGCAACGGATTGGTACCTTGTCCAGAGTCTCCTGGCATAGGCTCCAGGCTCCCCACAACCATGTACACAGGATAAAGCGGTATAGACGATGAGTGAGAGTGAGGAAATGATTTTGCTGCTCTGATAAGGATAGCCCTCAAGTTCAGTGTGGACAGAGAGAGATTTATGTGTCTTGTGTTGTCATCCACATACCCGATACAACTAAAGAGCCCAAATCGGTCAAATCAGTGACTTTCTATATTGAATGTGTTTACACAAAAATAGACGAAACCAAAAGTCACTCTCAATGTTTCTTCATTACCATCTACACTCAGCTAAGCTAATGTCAGCTGAGCTTCCTACAAGCTACAGTAGCAGTTGAGCATGATTTGGTAAGTACATTTTACCCTGTAGGTTTTCCTGGAATAAGCTAACAGATGGTTTTGAAAGAATAAAATGTTATCTTGTACTTTATGTTATTTAGCCAAATGAAGTATAAATATTTTACTTAGTTTTATTCAGAAACTGAAGAACAGATTGACAGGCTACACTCTACTCTATAAATATTGCATAAGTGCTTCCAACTGTTAAGGCTGAAAATACATTAATTCTAACGAAATTACTGTGAATATGTGTAGTATTCAAGACTGTGTCTGAATCATAAATATGCGAGTTATTGAAAGCAACAGAGGTGGAAAGAGTAAGTAAATTTTGTAATCAAGTACAGTGGAACCTTGGATTACGAGCATAATTCGTTCCGGAAGTGGGCTCGTATTCCAAAACACTCTTAAACCAAATCATCATTTCCCATAAGAAATAATTAGAACTCAAATTATTCGTTCCACAGCCCCCAAAAATAAATACATAAAAATAATTAATACAATCTATAAAATGAAAATAAAACAAATTAATCTGCACTTTACCTTTAAAAAAAGTACAAATAAATCCTGACAGATAAGTGTTTCCGTTGGTGCACGCAGGCGCCGTGTGTGTGTGTGTGTGTGTGTGTGTGTGTGTGTGTGTGTCTGTGTGGAATTAGCCCCTTCCCTTGCCTCGTTTTACACAGTAACACTCCTCCTCCCTCTCCCCACCTCGCTTTTTAAGATTCACAACAAACACACACACACAACGGAAACACCGTTTTAACAGGAAAAAAAAAGAAATATTTCTGAGACTGACATGAGCGTATGTTAACGGACTCACTTTTTAAGTTTCACAACAAGCGAATAAACACAGCGGAAACACCGTTTTAACGGAAAAAAACGAGACTGGCACGAGCGCATACTAAAGGAATCACTTAAGTTTCACAACAAATGGACACACACACAAACACGGAAACACCGTTTTAACAGGAAAAAAAAGAAATCTCTCTGATCAGGCGTGAGCGCATACTAAGGGAATCACTGCTGTAAAGTAAAAAACAAAAAAAAACAAATGAACCAGCACCTTACCTTTGAAAAGAATCGCGACAGAGCAGAGTTTCAGTGTGTTTGTGAAGCCGGGAGGGGTGAAAAGGGGAGAGAGCGTCTGTGCGTGTGTGTGTCAGTGTCAAATTGCGCGCGCACGAGCAGAGTTTCTGTGTGTTTGCGAAGCCGTGGGGGGAGGGAGGGAGGGAAGGTGAGAGAGTGACGCTCGTTGTCAAAATAAGAGTTGCATGTGTGAAGCATGATACTCAGGCGCTCGTAAACTAATACTTGCTCGGTTTCCGAATAAAAAAAATATTAAAAATCTTTGCTCGGTTTGCGGAACACTCGTAAACCACTTTCTCGCAATCCGAGGTTCTGTTACTTCAGTGAAATTTTACTGAAGTACAAGTAAAGTTAAAGTAAGTTGAGTAGTTAAAAATCTACTCAAGTATAAATAAAAAGTAGCTCATAGAAAATTTACTCAGAGTAAAAGTACAGAGTTCCTATTTTTTTAACAGCAGGGGTGGGACATATTCTAATATAGTTCAAAAAAGACAAGCAGATATAAATCTCAAACTAGTTGTTTTTAATTGTTGGAAGGCCTTTGCATAATAAAGCTGATGCCTTTCTTGTGCTTTAAATCAAAGTGGTCACTTAAATATGGCCAGGGGTTTGCTTCATAAGAATTTGATGGCATCTCGCTTTCAGCTGGGTCTGCATCACTGGCTTCTGTTTCGACCGTCTCCATTGTTCTTGTGGGTTTACTGCATTTGCTCTCGCCGCCAATCAGTGCAGTGGTTTCTAAGTGTAATTTTTTTCTTCCCTGTTGCATTTTTTTTATTATTCTTTTATTCATTTATTTTTCACTCAGTAACGAATATGATGTAAAATGTAGCGAAGTACAATACTTCAAACAAAATATACTTAAGTAAAAGTAAAATTGCAGATTTAAAAAAATACACAAAAAACTACTCAATCACAGTAATGCGAGTAAATAATTAGTTCCAAAGGGTACTAAAAGCAAAGGGTTAATATTTATCATAAATGTGCTTAACAAAGGGGGGAAAAGAATTTGCTTTTGAAAATTTAGTACAGCAAAACAAGTTATACAATCTATAGATTATAAATCCTGCCTTTATATGGTGGAACTATTGCAGGAGCTCACTGGACTGCTTCACTTCACACAAGGCAAGATTTTCTGACAGTTAAATTTTCACTAGACAGCTTATTCAGCTTAAAAACATGATAAAACCTAGCAAAATAAGATGCATAGTCGGGTGTTGGTTAAAATACATTTATTTGAATTATATATTTGTACGCTGAATGCAAAGAGAGAACACAGCTTAAAGCTGAAATGCCAACAACATCCTGACTTCTTGTTAAGAACACAGACAGAACTCGCTCACCATATGCTTATACAGTACTGTGCAAATAATCAGACATTCTTGTATTTTAATGCAGTCTTGAGGTATAGCTCTTGGGGCTTCTGTAAAGCAAGTCTTGACTCTCAGTCCAGTGCCTGTACCTGATCAGTTTCCGAGGAATTACTTGTTTCCTACGAGTGTCCTATGAATCAATCAAGGATAAATAACTTAAAGACATGAACCAGAGAGTAACAGATGCAGATAATGACAAAGTGATTAGTATACAAATGATGTTGAATGTTGAGTGGTTAGAATAGACGAGATGGGAAATGAGGTTGTACATAGACAACCAATTTTTTAATTGTACCTTCAGGCATTTTGCAGCCATTCGTTCACATTTCTTTCATTTAATCTACATAATTCAATAAAAATTTATTTAAGTCGTAGATGTGCCCACGACTTCAACACTCATAAGCATGGTTTTAAAAATGTACAACGCCATCTGTTGAATTTTGGAATGAACTAAAGTTTTTATGTGTTCCCGTGAAGTGTGCAGAATGAAAATGTGAGGTTGCGTTTATTAAGTAGATTTCAATTGCAGGCTCATAAGCACAAGTATTTAGAAATGCACAGCGCCATTGGTTGAATTTTTTAGATTAACTACTGATTTTTTCGAGGTCGAGTTTTTAATGATATAGGGGTGTTTTCAATTTAAAATAGTAGTATATCTTCTCTCCCCCATGGGCCAATTGCGATGAAACAAAGCATAAAGTACTGTATATGTTACCTCAAGCTCAGCCAAATATACAACAATTCACGATAAACTGATAAAATGATTCTTAAAAAAGCATAAAATAGTTATAAGATCACACCATTTTTTTTTTTTAATTCATGAATGCATTATGTTTTGTAACTTTTTAAATTGACATTTACTGTAACTCCATGGTACTTGCTATTATAACTTGTGTTTTTAAGAAAGGGGACAAAACCCTCTCAGCTTCTCATTATAGCCAGAAATAGAAAATCATAAACAGCATGACCATTACAAAGCACTAACACAATGTTACATAGCTCTTTAATTATTATTATTATTATTATTATTATTATTATTATTATTATTATTAAATTATGTAGAATGTCCACTATGAATGTCCCTGTGTACCCATGATATTACTAGAGACAGATAATACAACAAGCACATCAATACACTGTTTGGCCCCAAAAACAAACTTTGCACTCTCAAAGACTGCCTTTAACCACCTTTAACTTTAAAGTGCGCAATGTGGTGGCCAATTCACATGTTAAATTGATTCCTCATGCTCCCAGGGCCTTTCACAATTTCAGAACTGAAATATAACTGTGCCATCAGGGAAACAAAAACTAGATGTGATATTCAGAAACCGCTCATTCAGTACATTTAGGTCATCAGCTGACTTCATCTTATTGCAACATACTGAAATGCTGCTGAGGCTAGACCTGACCAACTAAAGCAACTCCAGATCATAACAATGCCTCCAGAAGCTTGTACAGGGGCCACTATGCATGACGGGTGCATCACTTTATGTGCTTCCCTTCTTACCCTCACTTACCCATCAATTACACCAGACGACATGATGCTTTTCCATTGCTTCAAAGTCCAATCTCTATGCTCCCATTATTTTCTGATTAGTTACACATAAAAAGTTTTTTTTTTTCCCCTTATGGCTACATAGCTGTTGAGTCCCAATCATTTGAGTTCTCATTAAATTGGACATGTGGAAATGGTCTCACTTTAACTACATAGCTGTGATTTCTACTACAGATTTTTTTTTAACAATAAACAATAAAACTATTCAGATGTCATATGCATTGAACAATGAATGAACAATTCTTAACACAATTACAATATTAAATGTTTCCCTTAATTGATGTACTCTTATAAAATGGTGTATATATATATATATATATATATATATATATATATATATATATATATTTTTTTTTTTTTTTTTTTTTTTCTGGGGCAGACCTATGTCTTATAGAACAGCCAGAACTACTGTGCAGTTATATAAAATGCATCAATACTCTCTGACTAATATGACAGGGGTCTTGAAAAGAATTTTTATACCATATTGAACATACCTAAGTTGAAGAAGTGCTGATATGTCAGCAAGCACTAGAAGCAGAATCAGTGCCAAAAATGGGAGTTATTATAAACTTTTTTTTTCTTCACCAAGTCGGAAAAATGAAAAACCTTTGCTGCCATACTGTATCTTTCAGCTTTCTGCATCAAGGGCAAGTACAGTTCTAAATTGGCATAACTGAAATTTAAGTACATATTCATAAGGAAGGACAGCCTTAAGCTGTAGACCTTTTTAGCATTGTCCTCTAAGCATATGAAATGACTTGACAAAATGGCATATCTGCGGGTCAGGGGAAAAAACGGCACAGTGTCTCCCTGCATGCTTATCAGATAAGGCGTGTGCTCCTCTTTACCCTTTCACAAAAAGTGACAGTGTTTTACATCACGCTTATGAAGAGATGTCCACTGCTAAATCTGGAGCAACTAAAAGCACCTACTGGACAAAAATCCCTTTCTTGGCATTGATGTACTCTAAATATATTTTCAGTAAGAATAAGTTGTTCTCCTGCCCTCTGGGTGGTCATGGGGCAGTTTCCGTTAGGGCCGAGTGCTTGTCCAAGGCCCAGGCCATTCTCTCCATATGGCCACACCACAGCGCTATCAGCAGGGTGCTGCTCGGATCAAAGAGCTCCAAATCACTCGTCTGGCCCGAGGCCCTGTCCTCTACTGCCGCTCATCAACGCTAATACGCCAACAAATTAGCCCAACAACATTGCAATCGGATTAAGCCAAGTCTGATGTCTGTGAAGAAACTCTGACAATTAAGAAATGTTCACTAATGATGAAGATTAGAGACTGATATTAAAGACACGGTTTAAAAAAAAATACTTAAAAAAAAAAGTAGCAAAGCATTTGCGTGTCAGCTGAAGACAGCAGAAAAACACTTCCAGTAAATGCTTTTCAGAGAGCCTAGGGGTTATTTATATATTAGGTATATAATTTATATTTCTGCATTTCAGCACATATTAAAAGGAAAAAAAAAAAGCCTACAGTCACAATTCTGTCACTAATAATTTAGCTGCACATATGACTATTTGTCTGAGCAGTGTGTGTCTTTCTACTGTATATGCACTGAATACAGCTTAGGTCTATTGGCACAATTAACAAAAATGATCAATCATCAATTTTAGGATCGTTGGACATAAAAAAAAAAAAAAAAACTCTCATCTGCAATACGTGCAAAACCAGTGATAACTATGCTTAAGTAATATTACACGAGAGAGAGTGCTAAACATACTGAATGCGGTGATGGACATAAGGGTGCAGACCAATAACCGAAAATATCACAGCCATGCTGATATTCAGTACCACAGCACAACCTTAAGTGAGCTATCTCTTTTATACAACAGTTCCATAAATACAATTTAAAATCAACAGATTATGATTTATTAGTTTTTTTTTTTTTACCCAATTATTTTGTTTCCCAACACATATCCTTAGGCTACTACAGTAGCATAACTAACTAACCTGACTGACAGAGCCGACAATCTACAGTTAGCAACTGACAGTTAGATTATTTTGTTATATTTCAACTTTATATTTCATTTTTAGCAATATCAGCTAACTCCTGGAATTTCTGGCGTAAATCCCAAATAGTGTGTAATGGAGAGCTAGTTCACCATGTGCACTCTATATCACTACTCGTGGAATGCTTCCTCATCCAATCAGATTACTTGCTGGGAACTAACTGTTGTATATTTTTATATAATATACTGTAAAAGCAAATTACATTCCAAAGCAAGTTAATGTACTTAATGTATGTTAGTTGGACTTAACAGGATTTTGTTTGCTGTGAGGTGGGCAGCGCAACTCCAGGGTCCCTGATTTGATCCACCAGTTACTGTCTTGTGTGGCGCATTCCATGTTCCCCTCTTGCCAGTTTGAGTGCTCTATGGATTTCCTCCCACCTCCCACAAACATACCAGTAGGTGGAAGGCCAACTCTATATTAAATGATCTGTGTAGTGTGCTGTATTGCATTGGTGTCCCTTTTGGGATGTATTACTGACTTGCACCTAAGCTAGTCTTTGGATGTACTGTAAAGCCCATCAGAATGAAGCAGTTACTGAGTACAAATGAATAAAATGACTTAACTTTCTTTTGTCCGCTCCAATCAAGGGGTCGCCACAGCAGACCATCTGATCCGCACACAACTTGGCACAGGTTGTTTTTTACAACGCTGCATGCCCTTCCTGACGCAACCCTCTCATTTTACCCAGGCTTGGGATCGGCACTATATGCAGTGGCTGGGTAGTATAGGGTGTAGCGACCCACCAATGAGGCTTGAACCTGGATCTTAGGGTCCACAAATAATCAACCTAGAGCTCTAGCCGCCTGGGTCACCACTGCACCCTGAATGAATGAAATGATTAAAACCATAAAATCAGTTGTGTGCCAGAACAAGAAAAATTACAATACAGTATATAACCTTACATACATTCCATCTAAATGATTTTTAAGAATGTAAAGCCAAACGTTCCAATAAATATTTTTCATTCATATACTGTATATTTACAGAATTTGCTGTAGCTTCTGTGGCAGAACTCTTCATGAGTGGATTTTCCTCCATATGAACAAGGTTACTAGTCGCTCACCCCCTTTAAGTGGGTACCAGACATGCAGTCTTAATTAAACGCATCAGATAAGTTGGGCCATTATGGTAATTAGGAGGCATTATTAAACAGAAAGCTGATATGAGATTTGCCTTTAGGCTGGAGTCTTAACAGTATCCTTGTGTTCTTTCCTTAAACATGACACACAGGCCCGCCCTCTGACCTACTTAAACACACTCCAACCTCAATTAAAACACCCTAGACCTTAATGGTGTAAAATGTTCAATAACTTGAGGCTTTGGATAATTTGAGAGCATCAAAGCAGCCTCATTTTTGTGATTTCAGCACACAAGATTTGGGAGCAGGTTTGTAAGCTTCAGTTCAAAACTGTTTGCAATCTACCAGGTTTTTGCAGAAGGCATCAGAAGTAGAGTCCACCAAGTAATTAAGTTTACATTTTACAGCAAGGGTATCCTGAAACAATGTGAAAACTGCCCGATATTTCCGTGCAAGAACAATCTCATCCAGAAACAGATCGGTCCATATGCCACGCTAACACCATACAGCTTCTGCCCTGGCAGCACTTTCTCTCTGCTCTATAAATAAGCTGTGTGCCATGCCCGTGCCAGCGTCCCCCTCTCTGTGCCACTCGGACAGGAAGTAGAGCCCAGCACTGCGCTCAAAGCTGCTGTGCCAATCTTATGTGCTCCAGGATCCTTTCCCTGGAAATACTGTGCCCTTGAAAACACCGGGCCTTTCTTACACCTGCCATGCCGTCATGCTGCCACTCATCACACTTTACACACATCATACTGTGAATACACGCCAGTGCATGCATGGGCTTAAAATGTGTGTGTGTGTGTGTGTGTGTGTGTGTGTGTGTGTGTGTGTGTGTGTGTGTGTGTGGTGTATTTTTATTAGATCAATTACTCCTTAAGTCTCTATTGCATTTTGTAGCTATAGTGTCTCTGTATTATTTTTTTATTCATGGGTTGCCAGGTACAAACACACAAACAAAAACAAAAAAATCTAAAATTCTGCTGCAGTATACAAACAATTCAAAGCAAACCAGCTAAAAGTAAAACATTTTTTGCTAAATTAGGCACAAATGAGAGGCTGAAAAATACTGTAACTCAACTGAAGATTTAACACACATTGCTATTATACTGTACACAACAAGAGGAAAATACTCACTTAAAGCCTAGTGTGAGTACAAAACAGCACAGCTCAATCATTCACCAAGGATTTGTTGATTTTTATTTGAGGATGTAAATACAATAATTACTCTTTTTTTTAAATGATGATATGCTCTTGGGCGATATGTTCATGGAAAGTGAACATATCGCTTAGGCTTCATTTATTTTATAAATAAAGCACAGAACTATTCTACTCTACACTATACATATGCTAAGTCAACTGTATACAGGGTTTCCGGGAATGCTTGGAGCCTTTCCCAAGAGACCAAGGGCACAAGGCGGGATACAGGGACAGGGTGCCAATCCATCGCACGCACACACACACACACACACACACACACACACACACACACACACACACACACACACACACACTATGGGCAATTTGAGAACGCCAATTAGCCTAATGTGCATGTCTTTGGACTGTGGGAGGAAACTGGAGTACCCATAAGAAACCCACTAAGCATGGGGTAGACCATGCAAACTTCATGCACACATTTATTATAAAATTATAGATCATTATGATATTCAGACTACAGCAGGTTTTCTTTTCTAAAACATTTTGAAAATGTTGAACAGTCTGAAAGTAAGGAATTTTGTTGTTGAAAAAAAAAATGTTGGAAAGGTGTAGGACAGTTTTATCCTATTTTTCTACATTTCTATAATTTTACTGTCTGATCAATTAGTATGATTTTAGAATGATAAATAGTTATTTCTTTATTTTTTATTTTGTTTTAGCTTTTAATCCAGGAACCTGTATTTTTTTAATATTATTAATATTATCATATCATTAAATAAAAAAAATGAAAGAACAACAAAAAAAGTAAATACATAGTTGGGGTGCATGCATATCAGAAATCATATAAATAAAAGTAAAAGAACAGGCTTCAAACTGAAAAGGCATGCCAAGCTGTGAGAGGAATATATATCTTTGGTGATTAAAGTTAATTGGCATCAGGTTTGTGTATGTTCACCTGTGTGATTACGATGTTGTAGAGCTTGAGTGGGGCTTCAACCAGGGCATTCTGGGAAATGGAGTTCTTGCAGCATAAAGCATTTATTGCTATAGGAATAATTATACAAAATATTTAAAAAGGTCATCTAGATCCAATTTTAACATCTACATTGGAAGAGCAGCTGCTTTAGAAAGTACCACAGTTCTCCGTTCTCTGACATTCTTGTATGGTCGTTAATCCATATAAATATTTTGTTATAAAAACCTAGTTGTTGATATTGCAACATTTAGAAAGAGTCTCCTGTGTCAGTGCATTTACCAGTCAGAACTAAGGCTATAATTTTAAGTCCCCAAAAGTTTTTGTGGTGTGCAGATGCATTATGAGGCAAAAAAGAAGGCATTCATGAACACCTTTTCATAATGAAGGCTAAGAAAGAATTTAATTGCACATGGAAACTTGTTTCTTGTTATGCATATGATGATAAATCTTTAGTTTGAAACTTAATGCCAACAATGCACTAAATTATTGTTTCTTTTAATATTCAATCAGAAATATAGTCATACTTTTATTCTAGCATAATAGCTCTAGAATTGAGGTGGGTTCTGAGCTCTTGCTAGTAATACTGTTATAAAAGCAGCTGGAAAATACACTGCAGTCACCATTTCAACATTTCAAAAGTGCCAAATCATTGTCCTGCATCAAGCAGCGTAAAACAATTAAAGAGATTTGAAATGACTGGAATTGGGTTAAGGATGGTTAAACACATTATGAAAACCTGGCTGAATCTTGGCTGAGAAATGTGATCAGGAAAAAAAAGAATGAAGACCACTTGAACACTTTTAAACAAAGTGTTTAAAAGTACAAGTAAGAGTACAAGTAAGTACAAGTAAGAGCATTTCCATAAGCACACAATGTGATGAGACTGTGTGAAAAAAATACTTGTACATTTTACACAGTAACACTCCTCCTCCCTCTCCCCACCTCGCTTTTTAAGTTTCACAACAAACACACACACACAAACGGAAACACCGTTTTTAACAGGAAAAAAATAAATCTCTCTGAGACTGGCATGAGTGCATACTAAAGGAATCACTTTTTAAGTTTCATAACACACACACACACAGCGGAAACACCGTTTTAACAGGGAAAAAAGAAATCTCTCTGACCTGGCGTGAGCGCATACTAAGGGAATCACTGCTGTAAAGTAAAAAAACAAAAAAACAAATGAACCAGCACCTTACCTTTGAAAAGAATCGCGACAGAGCAGACTTTCTGTGTGTTTGTGAAGCCGGGGAGGGGGTGAAAAGGCAAGAGAGCATCTGTGCATGTGTGTGTGTGTGTGTGTGTGTGTGTGTGTGTGTGTGTGTGTGTGTGTGTGTGTGTGTGTGTGAGACGAACAGAGTTTCTGTGTGTTTGCGAAGCCGTGGGGGGGGGGGCGGGGGTGAATAGGTGAGAGAGTGATGCTCGGTGTCAAAATAAGAGTCGCATGCGTGATACATGATACTCTGTGCTCGTAAACTAGTACTTGCTCGGTTTCCGATTAAAAATTTAGTAAAAATCTTTGCTCAGTTTGTGGATCACTCGAAAACCACGTTACTCGCAAACCGAGGTTCTACTGTACGCCAAATATTTTTGGCTTATAGGTCAATTTTGGGTCAATTTTATCTGATATACCCAAAATTTTAGGTCAATTTTAGGTCAATTTTGTCTGAAAGGACATCCAGGCATGCCAGCAGTGCAGCATTGAAGTGCAGCATCTCGTTCCCACTTTATCAGGGAACAATGTGTGTCTGGACCCCCTGGATGTGTAGCGCGTGCGCACAATAGCCAAGGAGGTCTCAGACCTAGCTCTGGAATGCTGACTCAAGGACCCGCAAGCCCGGAGTAGCATTGACATCCAGACTATAAAATCTATCAAACGTGTGCGGAGAGGACCAGCTTACCGCATCACACACCTGCTGCAAGGGCAGGCCTCTTGCCTGAGCATTTGATGAGACAATCCCCCTGGTCGAATGAGCCCTGATTCCCATAGGCGAAGTGTGACCACGCGCCTCATAGGCTAGGGCAATAGCATCTCTTACCCAATGTGACAGCGTCTGTCTAGTGACGGCCGCCCCCCAGTTGCGGCCCCCATAGCAAATGAAAAGCTGCTCCGACTTATGCCACTGTGCCTGAGACAGATGATCACTCCTCACTGGAATCACCCAGGGTGAGCCGTCAAGAGGAGATATTAGATCCGAGAACCACACTCTGGTCGGCCAATGGGGCACTATCAATAAGAGGTGCAAACCCTGTTGACGGACCCTCGCCAGGACTCCAGAGAGCAGAACTATCAGAGGAAACGCATAAAGGCGTAATCTGGGGGGGCCATGTGTGGGCCATCGCGTCCAGACTGTGTTGTTTTGACAGTCAATATTTTGAATCTGAATTTCCTGAGATAGCGGTTCAAGCCGCGAAGATCTAAAATCGGACGCAACTCCATCTCTCTTGGTGTTCTATGGCCCAAAATCTGTAATTCCTGGGCCAGCAGATGTGTTCGTTCCGGTTTCACGGAAGTGGAGACCACGCTGTTGAAACGCGGAGGACGATGTGCAAACTGAATTCTATACCCTGTGTCTACAGTCCTTTGTACTCAAGGAGATACGCCTGGCAGTAGTTTCCATGCTGCAAGCTTCTCTGAAAGAGGCACGAGTTTTGACACTTCGGCTGGATGGGGGGGGTGTAAGATGTTCGGTATCCTGAACTGTGGCAGGAGATGACCGAACACCCAACATTTCGTTGGAGACCGATGCTCCCCGAAACACCAGTGGTGGCGGGGTTTGAAAACTGGCCTCCTGGGAGTGCCAGGGAGGAGAACCTCACTTCTGTGAAGAAAATCCAGGTGCCTCTCCCCGGGGGGAGACACCCCCACGGCCCTGGGCGCACAAGCCTCAGGATTTCCTCTTTGTAGGGAGGAAGCTCCTCAGGTCCGGTCTTTTTGAGGCAGACTGAGAAGAGCGGCGAGCCCCAAACCAGTCTTTACGAGGGGGTGCCCGGCTGGTCACACTCTCCTTCTGCACCTCACGCCTAATGGGGACCAGACCTGGTGGGGATCGGGTGGTCGATGGTCCCGACTCGAACACGGCGGGGAAGAAACCTCCCAAAGGCCTGTTCATATAATTTCGCCTCCCAAAACCTAGTGGCGATGGAATTAATAGTGTTGCCAAAAAGGCCGAAAGGCGAGACGGGGGCATCAAGAAGGACAGGACGATCCCTATCCTTGATGCCCGTGAGGTTCAGCCACAGGTGCCTCTCCGTGGATACCATGGCAGCCATAGAACGGCCAACAGCACGGGCCGTCTGCTTGGTTGCACGGAGAGACAGATCTGGGGCTCGGCATAGCCCTGCAAACGCCCTCTCATCAAAACAAAATTTGTGGAGAAAAAAAAAAAAAAGCACTCAAAACAAAATTTGTGGAGATCGCCCTCCGAAAGAGATCTATCACACGGAGGCACGCATCACTTAACAAACTCCGCCATAATGGTGAGTTAATGCTGTTATTTTCCTTTTCGTTATCTGCTTGCACACACACACGCAAACGCAAAGCGGTCCTGAAGACAAAAAGATCTGAGGATGTTTCCGTTCACTTCTATTTATAACCTGCAGGTGCACCTTATCAAATGACGTCACCTGACCGAGGTTATAAGCCAAAAATATTTGGCGTATTTGATACACACAGGCTTCACAACCGGAAGAACAAAGAAATGTTCCCATAGCGTTTTCATGCAGCATCGAGTGTAGCTTTTGAAAGGGAACACTTATATTTGCGAGGGAGCAAAAAGATTGGACTTTAGAGCAAAGGAAAAGGTCATATGGGCTTATGAGTTTAGATTGACCCTAAGAAGCGATGTGTCAGTGTAAGAAGGGAAGCACATGATGCCGTGCACCCATCATGCATAGTGTCCACTGTACATGCCTCTGGAGGCAGTGTTATAATCTGGGGTCGCTTCAGTTGGTGAGGTCTAGGCTCAAAAAATAAAATGAAGTCAGCTGATGACCTGAATGTTTTGAATGACGAGGTTATCACATTTGTGGACTTTTTTTTTTTTTCCCTGATAGCACGGGCATATTTCAAGACTCAAATTGTGAAAGTGTGGTTCTGGGAGCACGAGCAATCATTTTCACACGAACCACACCGTGCAAAGCTAAAGGTGTTCTATGAAATCTTTGAGTGTGTGACTTTTCTCATTTTTTATTTTTTTTTGGCCAGAAAGTGTAATTCACCAGCTGGCGAACATGGTCTACCAGTTTGTCAGGCTCATTTTGGCAAATGGTAGCTGATCAGAATCTGAAACTTTCTGCATGAAAAGGATGACTTATAAACCAAATTTCCAAATTCATCACCATATTTGTACATTACATTTAAAGTCATTCATTTGTACGTTGATTGAGCTGTGATTTTCTGCCATTCACATTCTCCACAGATTTGCTTATTAACAAAACAGAAGCATTTCCAACTATGAATTCATTGCAGCATGTGACAGCATTGTAAGCTTCTTAATACTAACACCAGCTGAAGCACTCATCATTCATTATTGTCCAAGTAACAGCAAAAATGACAGCTGTAGATAAAAAAAAAGTGAGCGAGAGAGAATGCACATTAAACAAACATTGCAGAGAATAAAACACCAGCACCACAATGGCGGGAAATTGATTTCGAGTTTTGTCAGCCACAATACAGGCGACGTTCCGTCAGAAACACTTCAGAGAACAAAATGTGCTATTAAGACAATAATAGGATTATTATTTGTTTGTTTGTTATGGTGGATCAAGTAAATCGGGGTTAAAAGAGAGGAGATTAACTCGCCCTTGTTATCGCCGCTCGACGAAATTAGTGCCAGCCGCACAACTTATCTGCATACGCATTTATTGTGGTGCGAATCTACCCCATTAATTAGACATCAAGAAGAGATCGGGGCCCGTTCTGATAAACACGTGAAGCGCCAGCTCCTCGCTGCCTGGGTTTTTGTGTGACAGAAGAAACCTGGAGGCTTTGCGACACCTAGACGAGTTCAAGTGTGATAAAGAAGTGGGAGGTGATTTCTTCTTATGTTACATCAGACTCACAAAGCAAGCACGTGCAAAACTGAAGAGGTGTGTGTGTGTGTGTGTGTGTTTACAATTTCAGGGCATCATGTGACAAAATGCACTTTTATATTTTACATATGTGCAATGTGTGTGATTTTTCTGCCAGACATTATTCACATGTCCTTCCTATTCTACGACTTAAGTGTTAAATGGAGAAGCCAGAAGTTTTTTTTTTTTTAATTAATTATCGTGTGTGAATTGAGAGAGTCCTTGAAGCTGGCTGATTTTAAGACATGTTGTTCACCATGAGAAGATAATGTGACAGGTTGTTAATTAAAGTTACCAGCTCTTGTCATTCGAAGAGGCTAAACACTGCCTACACCTTTCGAGTCAGGCTGAAGAAAAACAGAAAAGAAAAAAACGCACGTTACTGAACAGACGCGCATGGTTTTTCGTTTTAGGGCCTCTCACCTGGGAGCAGGTTCAAACTAAAGGGTCTGAATCAAATTCATGCAATAATGAAACATTTATAGGAGCACCTCAGGGCAATTGAAAGTGTGCTTCACAGCCAACTATGGTCACTAAATGTAAGGTTCAGGTGGGAACGCCATCTGTGCCATATTCAGGAATATCCCAACATCTCTCTGTCCTCAATCCTCCACTCTTATTCTTGCAGGCTTTTATGTTGAAACCTGTTTTTAGAACAACCAAAATCCCCATTCAATTAAAACTACTGTAACTTTATTTCTAATGTTTCACATAACTCCATTAATAAAAATAAAAAAATCTAGTAACTCATATTGAAGGTCACTCATTACACAACATGAGATTTACATTACAGATAAAGCAGTGCTGCTTTTTCAGCCGTGATCAAGACTCCTCGTTCAACACAACACGACACATTTTAAATGTCACTGACATACTACAACTTGTAGATGTCCTACAGTTGTGAATCAGTGCGCTCACTGCCCCATTTAGCTCTATTGAGGAATTATAGTGGGCAGCACGGTGGTGTAGTGGTTAGCACTGTCGCCTTGCACCGCCAGGGTCCGGGTTCGATCCCCGGCCAGAGTCGATTCCCGACTCTGTGTGCATGGAGTTTGCATGTTCTCGCCGTGCTTGGTGGGTTTCCACCGGGTACTCCGGTTTCCTCCCACATTCCAAAGACACGTAGGTTAGGCTAATTGGCGTTCCCAAATTGCCCGTAGTGTGTGAATGAATGAGTGAGTGTATGTGTGTGTGTCTGTGCCCTGCGATGGATTGGCACCCTGTCTAGGGTGTACCCTGCCATGTGCCCTTAGTCTCCTGGGATAGGCTCCAGGCCCCCGTGACCCTGAATACAGGATTAAGCGGTATAGATGATGAGTGAGTGAGTGAGGAATTATCGCACCTAGTGGTCAAAATGCGAACTGCATTTTCCTGGGACAGGAATCACACTGCCCCATGCTTGCATAAAATGTTTATTCCACATTATTGCTTTAAATAGGATTAATAATTTTTAAGTTCCACTCACCATGATCATTTCCTGATATATGAAGTCAAGAATATGTGAATATCAGTGTAGATGTCATTATCATTATCATATCCATATCATATCAATGTTTCCTATAAACCATCGATTTCATGAAATGTAATATAGGAAATTGAAAATGAAAATGTTTATAGGAAATTGTGTTTATTGTGTTCAATGTTTATTTCATTGTTTTATTGTTACCAAAATTTTGTACCTAGCATTAGCATTATAATATGAACAAAGCACTTAAAGGGATGGTTTGTTCATTTATTTTTATTCGCTCTGTTCTAAAAAATAAAATAAAAATAAAAAATAAAAAAGTGAGGCGCATATAATTACAATAGGAAAGGAATTTGTCATTATGAATTTTCCTGCCCTGCATGAAAATAGAAAAGAGCGAGTGTGACAAAATTATCAAAAGAACTCATTCTCCAGCATGCTCAGTAAAACCTAACAGCTGTTTTATTTACAGTACTGCGTAAAAGTCTTTGGAACATCCAAACAAAAGTCATATGCAATGATGCTTTTGAAAACATTTCTACATTAAAAGAAACTTCTATAAAAACACTAAGTAATAACATAAACAATAAATGGTCAATATTTGGTGTGAGAACTCTTTGCTTGAACATACAGTAAGCGGTAGTGTTCGATACAGATGTGTGCAGTATTCTAAGTAAAACAGCTGTTAGGTTTTACTAAGCATGCTGGAGAATATGAGTTCTTTTGGTAACTTCGTCACACTCGATCCTTTCTATTTTCATGCAAAACCCAGGAGTCTACATTATTGTTTTTTTTTCCCCCCAGACAAAATAAACCTATATAACAAAATGTGTACTATTGATAATACTTTTGCACAGTACTGTATGTGTATATAACATTTCACCCCCCTCCCCCCCCCGCCCAAAAAACAAAAACAGTATCTATATTTTATAATAACCAATTTACAACTCTGACTGTGCACTTTGGTAAGTACAGTAATAGTTTTACATTTAAATTCAGTATAACTGTATAATACTGTATAACATTTGATGAGATGAGTAAAGTCAATTGTCCTGCATGTGACAAAAGCATCAAAATTAATTCATCATGAATCTTTTAAAATATTACATATGGAAAACCTAAGAAAAAAAAATGTAAATGTGTGTTTGCTTTCTGCTATCAATCTTTAGTATACTACAGTATAAGATACAGTATGAATACATTATGGCTCTAAAAGGCTTTCACAGCAAATAAACAGACTAAAATATTGCATTTCCTTTTTTTTTTTTTTAATCTGTAGCTGTTCAAGCCATACAAAGGCTCTGTGTTCAAGTCTCTAGTGTTAAAATTATATTTTACATTTGGGTTTTTAGTCGACCCACTCTCTCCCTTCCTTGTGTCTGCTCTCACTCTCTCGGAGCATGATGTTCTATTCACATGACTGCACTGAGAGGTTGAAGGAAATGGGGCTCTACCTTTCCTTATTCTCTAAAGAGTAAAATCCAGGGCCGACTTGCTTGCTTGAGATAGACAAAGCCCACAGAACATCGAGAAACGAACAAGATGGCACGGTGCATCTCCCTTTCTCTGTCTTTCTTCCTCCTTGTTTCGCTCACATGCTGTGCCTGTCTATCTCTGTTTCTCTACTTACCGGCTTGTCCAGCGAGTGTTAAGCATGTGTCTATCACGTAGATCAAAACCCAGTTCCTGCCGCCCGCAGGCCCTCGGAGTAGACAAGATAAATTAACCCTGTCTCTCCCAGAGCACTATGAAGATCCCAGGTAACAAAGTAATGCTAATGTATGCCATGCTAAACAAATGATCGCTACCTGGCAAGTAGGGCTTTAGAAATCACAGCTGTCGTTTTGAATTCTAACTCTGATGCTACCATGATGAGGACTTTATTGTTTTATATGGTGATCAGCTCAAGTGACAGTTTGTCCTCGGTGGAGTCTCAGCCTCTAATGAACAAGGCTACATCTGCTAAGAATAGGCAAATAATGGCAGATATGTTGCTGCAATTTGAACGGCTGAATGCATAGAAGTGAGATGGAACATCATACATTAACACATTAATCCAATCACTAATGTAAACAAAATGCTGACTTGACTGATATTTGTTTAGGCTAAGGTCAAAAGGAAATGAATCCTTAATTAATTCAGTCAGGTTTTTTATTTTATTAGTCAAATTTCATATTTGAATTTTTATTTGCAATGCATCAAGCAAAGAGAACAACAAAACATGGCTGAACCTACCATACTTGAGTAACCATGGCATTATCAAAACCTGGAAGGATTGCAGGGAACTATCGTCTTCGATGAAGAAAGGTGGTCGGAAAAATGGTTAAATGATGAGAGATCACTCATACGATAAAACTCATGGCTATGTTTAATAGGAAAGTAAGAACATTTCCACACTCACAATGCGAAGAGGGATTGGGACTAAACAGCTGTGTAGCCTTAAGAAAACCACGTAACAATAGGGCTAATAGAAAAACGGGCTTCAGTTTGCTTGGCACTATAATGAATAGACTGTGGAGCATTGGAAAATACTGTAGTGTGATGAGTCCAGATTTAGCCTGTTACAGATTGTTGGGTGCGTCCGGGTAAGAAGAGAGGCAGACCCATCATGTCTAGTGCCTACCATACAGGCCTGTGGGGCAGTGTTATGATCTGGGGTTGTTTTTGTTTCTCAGATCTAGGTTAAGCAACATTCTGTGCCCAAAATGAGGTCGGCTGACTACCTGAATATACTGATCATGTTTATCCTTCAATGGATTTTTTTTTCTTCCCTGATCCCATTTTCACACATGGATTGGCGACCACAGAGTCCAGACATTGACCCCCTTTCAGATGTGCTGAAGAAGTTGTCCAACTCTCCCATCATCAAAACAAGATGTTAGAGAGAAATGAATGATTCTACTCTGGGCCAAAATAAATGTGGTGATATCGCATAGGCTTATCGAAGCGATGCCACGACTGTAATCAAATCACAAGGTGGTCCAATTAAATATTAGAGAGAGTGACATTTTTCTTTTGGGTCGGGCAGTGAAGAGAGTTTGAGGGCTTTTCCTTGGTTTGAGCGTTAGATCATCATCAACAGAAAATACATTTATGTTAATGGCAAAGTATGGTCTTTGCAAAGAAAAAATAAACTTTTGATTTCAATATATTTTTCAGGCCACCACATGAACACTTTTTCATCATTTATATTCAATAACCCCCTGGCCAGGTTCTCGATTCCCATCTCTATGTGCATGTAGTTTGCATGTTCTCCATTGCTTGGTGGGTTTCCTCCAGGTACTCCGGTTTCTTCCCACAGTCCAAAGACATGCCGGTTAGGCTAATTGGCATTCCCGTAGTGTGTGAATGAGTGTGTGTATGTGTGTGATCCGCAATGGATTGCCACCCTGTCCAGGGTGTATCCTGCCTCGTGCCCGAATACAGGATAAAGTGGTGTAGACGATGAGTGAGTGAATGAGTGAGTGAGTATCTTCAGTAACCACTATAGGGTTAATCAATCCATTATCAAAAATATTACGGTTGTAAGGCAAGTAGACCCTGAATTAGACACGAGTTCATCGCATGCCCCATGCACACTTATTCACAAGCTCATTTACACATAAGGGCAGTTTAGCAGCACTGTTCCATCATCCATCTCCCGGTATGTTTTATAAAGACAGGAGGAAAACCAGAGAACCTTGTGGACGCCCACACACACAGACCTTGTGTAAAAGTGCACAGAGACACTATACATATACGTAAGGCCAGTTTTAAAACATTAAGCATGCTGCCTAAAATGTGTCTCTCATGCAAAACAATGTCACGCTACAGCTTATTTTTAGACAGATATGCCTTTTCCAACTTTCAAACCCCCGATCTGTTCATCATTCTTTGTGTGTCGCACATGGCTCGGGTGACATGTTTGATTTGTCGACTTGCTGGGTGTGTGTACGTATGTGTGTATAAATACCAGAAGTGACTCTTCTGACAGTGCTTTGTGAGGAGGAAAAGTGAGGATTGCCAGTTCTCGGCTCATCTCCTGGCCGCCTCGGCTCTGACAGTTCTGATCACAGAGTGATGACAGCCTATGATTGTCAAAATACGTGTCGCTGACTGGCAGCGCCGACTTTGGCACATGCTGAAGCTCAATTTTCCTCTTTCTTTCTGTCTGTCTTCCTTTTTTGTCATCCCTCCCTCCTCTCTTGCACTACACACCACCACCACCACCCCCCCTTGGCATCTCGGTTTGGGTTAACACCAGCCGAATGTGGACAAAGAAACATACGCGGGCGGGAATTAACTCGCCACGTGGTTGTGTGTGTATGCGTGTAGCTTTGTGTGTTGCGCTGGAGTTGTCACACATTGTGGTGGTGCGTGTGTGCGCGCGCGCGTGTGTGTGTGTGTGTGTGGGGGCGTGTGCGCCATTGGAAGTGTTCGCGTGTATATGTGTGTATGTGAGGTGACAACGAGCAGCGAAGGGACGTGTCAGCCCGGGAGTGGAGGCAGCAGTGACTGAGACATGTTGGAGATAGAGCAGGCCCTGCCTCTCAGATTTGAAGAGAGCGAAAAGGGGAAACATGAGTGACAGCTTGCCTTGTGGTTGTTGTTTTTCAAAGGGTGTCAATAAAAATAGTGCCGCGTTACAGCGGAGTCTGCCGAGACTGCATATCAGACTATTACAGCAGGATGCAAATGATATGAAGAATCTTGGGAGTTTTGTTTTTGCTGCAAAGAACATAACAGAGGATGTTCTAGTTCATTTTTCGATCAAATGAAGAGATGATGGTAAATGTGTCACCTTTAAAAAGTCCAACCTTGAAATAAGTGACTGAAAAAGGCTTGTTTGCCTAAGAAAATCTGGAGGAAAACCAGGACATCTACAGTAGGAAGAACATAAAAAAACTACATAAAAAGAGCAATCATAGCTCAAGTCTGCCTTAAATTTAAAGAAAAAAAAAACTACATGAAGACAGAACCTAAGATATCCATATTATATCCACTCAGTGACGTTAGTTCAGCACCAGTCATCAAGTATCTGATGGAAAAATCACTGTTGCAGCTTTAAGGTGTAAAAATGTCTGCTATTCTGTGCAGTCCAAAAGGCCTTAAAAGAGGTCCTGAACTAGAAGATTCTAAGAAAGCAATAAGCTCCTTGTGGAGCATGGCACAACATGCTTTTATTATGGATGATGAGGAAGTTTGAAGTGACACCCACACGATCTATCTACTCCTCAACTTCCCTATTTATATCTATCCATTCATATGCATGAGACAGGGAACACCGGTGCATTTAACGTTATTGCAAAGATGAACTTCACCCCCTCTGGCAGATGACAAAGAGAGATTACTCTGGCCGACTGACAGGCGAGTGGCAGCCGGTGCACTAAATCAGCACACAGACAGCATCTATGAAAGAGAAGCTCATCTGCAGACTTGTAAAAACGCCTCTCCGCTTCACTTTGGGCATTAAGTGGATTGTTTGTCTCCCTATTAATACATCTCTTAAAGACGCATATGTCCGCGCCGAGCCGATAAAACAGAGGCGCGACACGCCGTGATTGACGTTCATTAATGGGCCCTTGCTGTTACTTCACTCGATGTGCCCGGTAGACTCGAATAAACTTTGCCCATGCCTCATCTACGCGTTCAACATGGGCCGTGACTGAGCAATGCGCTCTTCACAAGCAAGGAGGCAGTTAACCTTTAAGCAGATGGATAATTCCAACTTGCACTGTAAAATTAATAGACTCTAAACATCAGCGCCCACAGCAGTCAGCCATGTCGTCCTGAGCGTGCATATATCATTCATCAGCGAACATCTGTCCCTGACAGATACGGGACATGTCCTTTTGACGAATAAAAAATGTTAACTGCTGATGTGTTTATAGACCTCCCATACATTCGGGGCATTTCCGCATTCAGGATGTTCGTGCATACAGGACTCGATGAAAAATGGACACATTCTCAGGCTAGGACACGGAGTCAGACTGTTTACACACACCAACCGTTATGTTCATTCAGGATTAGGTGTAGACTTGGGAATGGTGATAACAACTACCAACTGAGTCACTGGTGGTCTTTATTTCTCTATATACTCTCTTGCTACAATAATGCACTTATCCCAGCATTTCAGTAGCACTTTGATATCATCAAGATAATAAGTTTTCTTAGTACACAGTCCTCTCCCAGAAACTTCTTTAATGTCCCAAACATGTGGAAATGGCTTGGTGTGAATTCAGGACCGGGGATGTAGCAATAACTCCAAATTCCGAGACAAGTTATCAGTCGATTTTAAAGGCTCAGGCATTGCACTCGCCCAATGTTCACGGGAACGACAGTGCACTGCATTCACCTTTTTAGCAGCGATTTAGCTTGGAGGTAATTTATTCACTGACCTTGTGAATAAGCATGAAAGCTAGTGACTTGGGAAACTGAAGTTCTGGCTATCATTAGAAAAGCTGGTATTTTCCACTACAAAATGTGACAAAGAAAAAAATCTCTTACTGATACAGTATTGCCTGTTACACAGCTCTGGAATCAGCGATTATTTTCTGAAATCTTTGCCATGTCAATATTTTAGACATTTCTAAAACAATTACATACTTACAAAAATCAGGTACAAAATGATCAGGCTTGAAAATGGCTTCATAAAACATTTACAGTATCTTCATGAGAACTAAAGTATCTTGAAATGCTTTGAGGTATTTCCTGACTCCAGACTGTGTGAATTCTGATTGTTCTGCATCCTTGCAATTCTGTCAGTTTAACCCTTTGACCTTCCTCATCCAAAATACCTCTTATGACATTAAACATCCATGGGGTATAGAAACACTGGAGGCTTTTGTCTAATTGATATTTTAAACCATTAAACAATTCGGTGACATTATACCACTCAGCAAGGGCCAAAAACGAAGCGCCTAAAATCATTCTTAATCACAGCTTGACCAACCTCAACTTATGCGGCACGATTTGCATGACATTGGCCCCCGCTGTGGGTGGCTAGCTGCCATTTATCTGACTCCAAATACTACTTAGACCCAACCCCAGGCCTGTGTAGTGTGTTAGGGTAATCAATGAGCTGGGCTCGGTGGAGTGTTTCTCGAGATCTCCTCACTGACCTGGCCTTGTCAACCTTGCTGTGGTCAAACCAGGACCTTCTGTAAGCCCCTCGTACCTTGGCTAATCTTGTTATTACACTTAAGATAAGGATTAGCGCCTGTGCGGGAGGAGGCAGCCACCAATATGACCCCTGATATGCATAATGCATGGATAGATTGATGGATGAAGGGGACAAAATACCTACGGAGCAACAGTGCTGCATACATTAAGTGTCGGGCTGGAAAACAGGAAGAGCTTATTCTGAACATTGATCGATTGTCTGTGGATGCAATGTGAAGGTTTTCATACTGTACATATAAGATGAACTATGGGTGCTCGCTAAGACATAATTAAAGTCTATAAGAATGGATGGCCTTCATTGTAAAGAATGTTTCTATTTATTGCACAGTAGATGTCAGAGGATGGGGAACAGCTATGTGTCCTACAATGCTTTCTTTTTTACATTTGATCCTCGTGGCTTTTCTTGTTGCTCGTCCCGACCAGAAATAAGCAGCATTGTGGCGACATAAAGTAACCAGCCATGTCTTATCTGTCAAATTATGCTGATTCAATTGCATGACAATTGGCACTGGCCTGAAAGGTGATGTCTAACTTGCCAAATAGTGAATCCGAGCTAGGCCCTGTTTGAGGAGGAACCACATTGGCAGGTCCTCTCTTGGACGGAGACTATGATCGCTGCGGTAGCTTTTTGAAACGCAGCCCCTCCGCTTCTCTAGCGTCAAGGGGAAGCAGTCGTTTGAGCCCAGCAGAACTCCCCCATATAAAACCCTTCCATCTCTTCCTCGCACAGATTTCCCCCCCGTCTCAGTGTCCTCTGCTCCTGCTGTACGGCTGACAGCATGCCTGCACACAAACGTGGTGTTACCTCCAAATTATGCGCAAGCGTCCGACATGTGTCAGGGCCGCCATGTCTCCACTGAGCTAATGATGCTGCGCCGGACAGCCCACTGTCCTTCTGACTGTATGCATGAGTGCGAGTGTGTATGTGTGTGGATCTGTGAGCCAAGGCATGTCAATGTCGGTAGGACCCTTCCATCCGATTAAAACAAACCAAAACAAGCAAAGGCATGTGGAAAGTAGCATGCGCTAGTGTCAGGTTAAGCTAGCGGTAGGGTGGACATGCAAGTGCTCTTTGTAGTACTGGAGAAGATAGTGTGGCGTTGAGGGCTAAAATTTTCCCTCACATCCAAAGGGAGGAGGAGCGCTCTCACATATGCAGTATGTACACTTCTGATGCATGGTTTAACATGCTAATACAGCCCAAACGTATGCATTTTTGCATGAATTATGATAACCATGATTTGACTTTTGACTTGTCTACTGTACAATAATATGAAAATAAAGAATGGAAGTTGAATTCTTCAGTTCTGGAGTTTTGTATGTATGTATGTAGTCTATATAGTATGCTCACATCATGCAACCCATGAGCATGTGTCTAGTAGAGAACTGTCACGTATCCTACAAGACAAGTATGTACAAATATACCCATGGCACTGATAACTTCCTGGTAAGAACACCAGGGACAGAAATTTTATTATATATTTCTTCATAAATATGGCTACAGCTCCATACTGATCCATCTTTTCTTATTGTTAATTTGCCAACACACAATCTCTCTGTCTTTATTTCTCACTTGCTCTCATTTTTCTTTTTAAAACACCAATTTAAGAAGAGATTGCACTGAAATCCCATAGCAACATGTGCAGAGGCTTTTGTTCGGTATGCCGCCCTCTGCAATTACTTGCTGTGCAAATATCACTCAGGCCTGGCAAAATTCAATCATTCACTCATGAATGCATGTCAGTAAATCACTTTAAGTGGAAAATATGTGCAGCCACCACAGGAAAGGAGGTTTGAAATTATAACATGTTTGCTTTAAAGAGAGCTCTGCCCGATTTGAATCAAATGTTTAACATTCAACAAGGAATTGAAAATTACAAAAACAAGACTAAGGAGTGAGAATAAATAGTCTTCATGCTGAGGGGAATTTGATAAAATTGAAGGCATCCGAATGAAATGGGGAGGTCTGGAAGAGATGTTGCTTTATGTCCAAGTCTTATAGATGTATTTATGTATGTACAAAAATAGTTTATATATATATATATATATATATATATATATATATATATATATATATATATATAGTCCATATTTTTTTTCTTTTTTTTAAATGGCCTGCTTATTTGACAGAAATAATTCCGTTAACATCCGATTGAAGTCAGTATGTGATGTGTGGCGGAATAAAAAAAGTCTCTGGATATTGTTGAGGATAAATTTGTATATATAAAATTCTAAATAACTGGGTTATGACAAAACTGGCATTTTTCTTCCAGTAATACTTTAACACTTCAACTTGGGGGGAAAATGCATTGCTGTGTAGCACAATAGATATAAACCTAATCAGTTAGCTTATATTCTGGTACCCCTGTTGCAATGGCTGAATTGCTCCCACATCATCACATCAACACCAACACAGAAACATTACATAATTTACATGTCAGTATCATACAATATCAACTCATTCTTTTTTCTGACGACTTGTTCCAGGTTAAAGCAGACTGATCACTATACGCCATACACTGTGTGGCATAAAATCATATTGCTTGTATACTATAAGCTACATTTATATCTGCAATAATGTGTTAAACCTACTATGCGTTTTTTTTTTTCTTTCAGTAAATTAATCTTAAACATCAAAAAAACAACTTCAGCTTAAAACAAGTTCAGTAAGTATATTTCACAGGTCGGGTGACCTGTAAAATCGGAGGCATCCTTTTTCAGGTTTCAGCCCTGGGTACGTTCCCAACCTGTGTACAGATTGTTATAAAGTTTTAAGTTTTAAAAATGACAGAATAAGTCCATTTTTACTTTCCCGCTGATGTAAACAGAGATTATAATGGAACTACTGTTTAGATAGCGTGAATGACTTTTGCCTCTGGTGATGAAATAGAGGTGAGGACAGATAATGTTTATAATACATACGAAAAAGCAACATATTACAGTTCAGGAGAGCATTCGTTTAGAAATAGACCTATATATATATATATATATATATATATATATATATATATATATAGAAAAGTGAAGTTTTGTCCTTCTGAATAGTTTTCCCAGGCCGCCCCACTTATAAAAGAGCACTTCACAGAGGATGTAAGAAGTACTGAAGCATCGTTGCAACCCAAGGGTATCCCATCCTACTCAGAGTATCAAGACGAGTTAATAGTGTCGAATGAAGCTGATAGAACAACTTGCGTGGGGTTGGTGTGAGGTGTTTATTTTGCCTGAAGTTTGAAAATATCAGAATCTTTCGATGACTCACTGTGTAGGTGGACAGCACCAGTATGGAACACTGGCTTGTTAGCATCCGAGAGATATCGCATGATATGCGCTACACGAGGAGTTCAGGTAGTCGAGATGTACAGAAACCTGGCACCTTCCTCCCAAAAATCTCCCGTGGTTTCTACATGATTTAGCAAGCTGAAGAAGGTCACCCAGCCTAATGCTCAGGGTCAGAGAATACTAGGCCCTCTTTGTGCTTTTCTAAATCAGAAGTGCCAGTGTTTTCGGAAAAGAAGGATGAAGTCTTGTCTGCCGTGTGTAAGTGATGAGTAAGAGAAGAGACGGGCTGTCACAGAACACCTGTAGGCCTGCCAGCGGAGTCCATCACGGAGCCAAGATTAAAAACACTGCATCCATTAGGCCCTGTGTCAGCCATCATTATTCGATAAAGGAGCGATTTTGTCACATCTCCATTCTTCACAGCGCCGTCCTCGCTCCGATGAATAACTCACACATCCCATCTCCAAACACGGCTCACTTTTGACAGCAACACAACCATTTACGGTGCCGACTTCTATCGCGGTGTGCGTCAATTCTTAAAGGAACTTCAAATAATTCTCATTGCAATGATCTCACAGTCCATCACAGGAAGGGATGCAAAGTATTTATTCGCTGAAATGTACGATATGTTCTAGGCCTGTCGATCAAAATGGCCTCACAATTTATCAGCCTCGTGTATTTAGCTGACAAGCCTTTGTTTTCTTCTGTGTGCTCAACTGTGATTCAATTTTACTTGATCTGATTCATTTGACAGCTATCATCTGCCTGTGAGATAGACCTAAATGCGGTTCATTTTCGAAAAAACAATTTCAGGCTAAACAACATTCGGGAGAGAAAGTGGATTTTAAAGACATGAATAGGCCTTTATTTAATTGATTTTGTGTACGTACAGGAACTTTTTTCCCATAGCTGTCTCTGTGAATTATTAGATCTACAGACACTTTTTTTTTTTTTTTTTTTCCGTTGTACTAGCAGTTGCTGACGATATGGGCATATGGGTGTGATAGTGTGCCGTCACATGAACATTTAAAATAGCACCACTGTTAACACTGTACTATATATGAAGTTCCTAGATTGCATGATTGAGGTGACACTTGTGTGGCACTAATGCTACAAATACACTGCCTGGCTAATTCTAAGATTTCATTCAAGAAATATTTATCTTTGATTCCAGCACACAATGTGTGCCAATTTTCACCAGTTCATGTGTGAAAATGATTCCTCGTGCTCCCAGAACCACTCTTTCACAATCTGAGTCCTGGAATATGTCTGTGCCATCAGGGAAGGAACACTCCATTTAAGCAATACCCTGGTCATTCAGTGCATTAATAATTTCATTTTATTTAGTTATTTTGGTGCCATGTAACATTGCTAAGCCTAGACCTGACCAAGTGAAGCAAGACCAGATCATAACACTGCCTCCAGAGGGCACTATGCATGATGGGTGCCTCGCTTCATGGTCTTCCCTTCTTACCCTGATGTGCCCATCGTTCTGGAATAGGGTCAGTCTGGACTCAACAGACCGCGTGACCATTTTCCATTGCTCCAAAGTCCAATCTTTATGCTCCCTAGCAAAGTGAAGTCTTTTTTTTATTAGTCTTACTAACAAGTGGTTTTCCTATGGGCACACAGCTCTTCCCAATATCGTGAGTTCTCATCAATTTCGTGTGCATTTGGAAAAGCTCTTACTTTCATGAATAGGTTTAACCATTACCTATGCAACTTCACCAAGTATTTAAGTGATGTCTCCTCGCTCACTCATTGTCTATACCGCTTTATCCTGTACACAGTGTCATGGGGGGCCTGGAGCATATCCCAGGAGACTTAGGTACAGTACACCATGAGGCAGGGTACACCCTGAATGGGGTGCCAATCCACATCGTTGGGCACACATGCACATACACTGATTCACACACTATGGGCAATTTGGGAACTCAAATTAGCCTAATCTGTAAGTTTTTGGGTTGTGGGTGGAAACCTAAAGCACCCAGAGGAAACCGACCAAGCACAGAGAGAACATGCAAACTCCATGCACACAGACCCGTGGCGGGAATCAAACCTGGACCCTGGATGTGCGAGGCAACAGTGCTAACCACTAAATTACCATGCCGCCCTAAGTGACTCAGCACTATCCTTCCAGGTTTTAGAAGGGTTCTTAACCCACTTCCAATTACTTTAAATCTCATTGTTTCCTTTGCTTGATGCAGCACCATGAACTTAACTCTCAAGTTTAACTTTTTTTTTTTTTTTTTTTTGACCAGGCAGTCTATGTACAGTATGTATATAAGTAAAGCTAAAAAGACATGTTATAGCACACTATGTACATGTGCTTGCTAAAGATAAATTATTTCAACTCTTGTTAAAACCTTTATAATATTTAGATTATAATATATTGTTGTGACTACACTTTACTTATAATAAATAATAATTACAATACTCATTTTAATTAATACTAATTTTATGAATTAATGCTTGAATCTAAGTAACAGCGCATGCTTGAAACATCTTTTTCATTTCATTTACAGGTTATAAAATGGTGCGATTTAGTTTCACAACGTTCAAGCAGCCATGCTGAAATGAACGTTTTTTTTTTTTTTTTTTTACCATGAAATTACAAGAAGTTCTCATTCAAATTATCATCCAATATTGTCAATGATATTCTGATACTGGATGATGAGATCAGTTTTAAAATACAAACCTTGTTACCCAATCTATGGATTGAACATATTCATTTAAAAAATGATAAATCTTTAGAACAGTCTTGAAGTCTCCATGCTGTTAAAATATATGATAATAAAGCACTTTTTGGGTGCTAAATGATTCTGGGATTAAATAAATAAATAAATATATAAATAAATAAATTTATTCCTTACTTACATTTAAGAGGACATACTGTAACAACATGGTTATTATCAGTAAGGAAACCTTAAAAAATATGTGATACTGTTGGCTACGATAAGTTAAGTGGTTAAGACGTTTTTGAATGAATCAATAATTTTTTTTTAGATTCAGCGTGAAAATATTGACTTAAATTAGAAGAAAAGATTGAGCTAAAAAAAAAAAACAGTCACAAATGAGGAATTTGCATCTTTGTTGCTTATCAGTATGAGACAGCAATGCTTTATTCAGAATGCAGACAAAAAAATGTATTATTCTAATTCTGCTTTATGCCTCTGAATATGGAATTATACATGCAAAAAAAGACGAGCAAAACAAATCTATGAGGCCAGATAAATCTCTCAATCTCCAAGTGTTTACTCTCACAGTTGTCTTCAACGTTTCAACCTTAAGCTTCAACACTTATATAGACCTCCAGCCTTAAAGTACCGAACTCCAGCTGTGTTCAGTGTAAAGCGGTTCAGTGTGAAACACGGCATTATTCTATTGTTTCTCGACGCAATGCCTCGGGCAAATGTAAAAGTAAATGGCAGGCAGGCAGGAAGTCGCTCTGTGAAATTCCTCTGGAGAGAAACCTAGCGTGCCCTCTTTATCTTCGCTCAGAGTCACGTACCGATGTGTCTGGAAAAATAGAAGGCTTAATTTAATAATACACCTGAATCTGCTAAGTCTCCGAAAGCTATGATTTCAATAACAATGTTTCTTTCATCTTGTTATTCTGGAGGCAAAACTGTGACTTCATGCATAGTTAAGTCTGTTTAACTTACGATTTGGTCTCAAGGTTTGCTCGCACCTCCGCTTGAATTGAACGGATGGCATAAACTTTTAAATCTCCTTCCCTCTTCAATCGGCACATGAGTTTAAATAAAAAAAAAATTAAATAAATAAATAATTGGAACACAATGTTATGACCTCGGTGGTAAGAATGTATTTCATTTTACGAGTGCACAATTTGATTTCTAACAAAATCCAAGGTAAATTTCTTGCAGCAAGGGCCATTTGAATGACAAATTGCAGTAATTGACGAAAAAGCAGAACTTTGTGGCTAAGGCTCGGCAGACACGCTATGGCACTACTGGGAAATCAAAACATGCCAATTTGAGTGAGATTGTATTCTCAAATAGGACAACTAACAAGAGGTTTACCACAGCAACTCCCCAAAGCTGTGCGAATGGAGGATTAGATTATTGTGCAAACACCATGTATATCAGTCATTGGCTCCCTTAGGTTTTCTAACGCTCTAAAGCCCTGGTGTCCATAAGCATAATCACCCAGTAATTGAGTTGAAAAGAGTAAATTGTTGGATTCCCAACAGATATTGGACATTTTCCTATAAAATCTGAAAACCTAGAGAAATACCCAGTGGAAAAATATTTGTTGTGGTAGGCAAAAGGTATGCAAATCTGCTTAAATGGCGTCTATCTGCTGATGCCTTGGTTGGCTCTCCAGGTACTTTCATTGTAACATTTATTGTGATGATAGTAATTTACATATAATATGTACAGGCACTGTGTTAAATTCCTTAACACAAGAGGGATCTTGATCTGTGTCTGTTTCTGCCTGCAGGCTTGGATAGACGCATTTAATCCAAAGGTGCTCTACTATTTTTGGTAAATGACTACTTGAAGCAGCATTTGCGCCTGGAAACTTTCCTTCATTTACATGCAACTCAAAAATTTACCGCACTTAAATATTCACTCACTCATTCTCTATATGTGCAGGGTCAAAGAGCCTATCACAAGGTGGTGTACTCCCTGGACAGAGTGCCAGTCTGTCACAGGGCACATGCTTGCGCACATGTAATTTGGAAAAAAAAAAAAAACGGATTAGTCTACTTTGAATGCCTTTGGACTGTGGGAGGAAACCAGGATACCTGGAGGAAATTATTCAAACACGGAGAGAACATGCAAACACCACGCATACAGACCCAAAATTGAAACTTGAACCCTTGACGACCGTGGAGGTGAAGGCCTACAGTGCTAATCACTACAGTGATTGTTGGCTCAATCTTAGCTCTCTGGCTCATTTCAACCAAAACCCCCAAATTTTATTGTTAAACATGGCATGGTGGTGCTGGGAGCATTACTGGATCGCTGGTTTGTTACAGAGGTTGAGTTACTGTCTGTTTAGAGTTTCAGATTTTTTTTTCTGTGTCTGTGTAGGTTCTCTCTACTAAGTTTTTTCTACTTCACAGAACTATAGCAATAGGAAGACGAAATTTTAACACCCTAAAATATATGCTCTGGAACAACCACAACTCTGACCACAATTACAATGAATGATTAGCATGTTACAGACATTCTAGGACCCCGGTTTAAAATGGTCTAGCCAAGTCCTCTTTGACTAATTCTGCTCCTCAGGTGGTCTTTGGATGAAGCTTGTTCTCAAAGGATTTAAAGGTTCACCCATATGACTAACTTACGAATAGTCCAATGTACTACATTTTACCGTTCCAAAAGCTTTCACTTGCTGAGAATGGCATCATCCCATAATTACATTATCTGAACAGAACAATTAGAGAGTGGAGATTTAGTCAAGAAATGTCAGGATTTATTTTACAATTGAGAGACAAAAACAATATTTTTTTATGAGTTGATGAGACATTTCACAATGGTATGATTAAAAACATTGAAATGCACCGGCTTTCCTGTTGTGCATTGCTCTTTTTCATTCAGGCATAATGTGCATCTGAGGATGCATTCCATCAAACCAATTAATATTAACCACACTGGAGGACCAAAAGGATGAACGTCAGCGCTACTGTTCACATACCGTCTGCATATATATCTATTTACATATTATTTCCTTTTTGTTTACTATATATAAAATGACAATATAAAAGAATGCACACCATACAAACAAAGCTGCGGCAACTGGCAAGATATGATGATGAAAAAATGTACATGTACATCATTGCAGATCATTTAAATATATATGTACTGTATATAAGGATTTGAATAAGTCTTTACAAGTTGAAATCGAAGCAAACCTATAGAAAGAGAAAAGTCGGTACCAAAGCATACATTTCCAAATTGCTACAGTAAAAAAAAAATACTTAACAACAAAACCAACTGATTTAACAAATATGTTAAAACAAAATCATTTGTGACACAAAGTGTATCATCAGAAGCAGCCAGTCAATCGTTGTCTGTTGAGGTTTTTAAGATACAATGCTGGCTTCTGTATATTTTCCATGATTAAAGGGGGTGTTGGTATAATGTCAAACTTGGTAATTAGAGCTCAAAACAATAAATCTATACTCTTACTATATTCTTTATAGCTTCTGCATGTTTGTTTGCCTAATGTTTCAGTTATTTCATGTATAAGGGATGATTGATTCAACGAAATTTATGTGGCACTTGTTACAACTACTTGTTTTCATGTGTTACACCCTAGTTTTGACCATGCCCATGGATACCATGCTGGTCTCATTCTCGATTCCACAAAGTACAAACAGTGGAAAATTTGATCAAGTCCAGAATCACTTAGGGGGAAAAAAACATGCACATAATTAACACATATAAATACAATACAAAGTAAGATATAGAAATCAACAGAGTGAAAAAACAGCAACAACTGAAAAGGCGAGACAGATCATGGTCCAGTCAGGCAGTTGCACAACAAAAGTTTTAATCAGTTTTGACTGAAGGCTCAGTTCGGGATGCAGTGCAGAACAGTGATGTAGTGCAATGATTCTTAAGTTAGTCACTTCACTGCCACCGGCCTGCTCCTCTATGCTTTATCTAACTTTTCAAGCTCAGACACAAAGATCAAGTGGTCCTCTGGAGACTTGCCATGCGTTTTGCTGAGGTGCAGCTTAACTGCATGTTTGCTGACAAAGGTTCTATTGCACAGTTTGCACTGATAGATGGAATTAGAGTCATCCTCGTTCAAGCCGAGCGAACTGAATGTCTTGTCTGTTATCATTTTTGTGACTGCTTGCTGCTCTCTCATAAGGTCTATAGACAACTTTGACAGGTCCTTTAAACTGAAGCCTAGATGCGATTCTAAGTGGCTAATGTAAGTGGAGGGAGTTCTGAACTGGGAGGCGCAGTCACTACACAAGAACAGAGGTTGGCCAGAGTCAATGTTCTTTAGGAACTTGGTCCCGCCTGTCCGCCTGAGCTGGTACTTAACATTGGCAAGCCAGTGAGAGATTGTGGTCATTGAGAGACCTGTGAACTTACAGATATGTACACGCTCCTGAGGACCCAGGTCAGTGATGACAAACTTCCCCTCTGGAGTTTCACGAAGGCTGGATGCAAACTGAGCCTGTAAGATCAGAAGATGCTGAGGGTTCCAGTTTGATTGCCTCCCTTTCCTCTTTTGGACATGAGTGAAGTCCTCCAGGGCATCCTCAAAAGCACTGCCATCTGCTTCTGACTTCTCAGAGATAGAAGAGGGTGTTGATGACTTTGGTGTCAGACGACCTGTGAGGTTTTTCACCATGTCCGAGATGTCCATCAAGGCATTTTCCCTCAGAGGGGAAGACAGCGATTCAGATAAGTTGGAAAGAATGGGGCGATTACTGTTAGGAGTGCTGCTGTTGCTACTGTTGCTTATTACAGTGGAGGAGCTGTTGTTTGGACGCCCATTACTGTTCTTGGATTTTGTCAAATCTATTGGCTGGTCATCATTGTCATAGTATCTATTGATGGACTCCACTTGCTTAACCTGAGTTGGACTGTAAAAAGGTTTCTCCACCATGTTGTTGCTGATTTTGTACAGCATTGCTAATGGATCTAATAATGGGCTGACAGTTTTAGATGCCTTGCCCAAGTGAGTGTTCATGATGGACTGCAGTGCACTGAGATGGTTAACTAAAGGCTGCTCTGGTGAGTGGTCAGTGATTATTCCCAAACTACTGCATCCATTGCTGACTTGCTTTTTTAGGGTGTCCATTCCATTCTTTTCCGGAGTTTCTGCATGACTCTCAATTTGTTCCCCTTCTTTACCAACGGATTCAGTCTCCTCAGCGATGCCATTCTTTGTAGGCCTGCTAAGGTCAGTTGGCTGAAGAAATTCTTTTTTCTCCTTGGCTACAGGTGATGGTGATGGTGCAGAGGAATGTTTTGAGATGCGATCAATGGGCTTTTCCTCCTTTTCCTTTTTAGACACAATCTTTCCTGTGACTTTCTCCACTAACTCTTCCATAGCTAAGACATTGCTCTTATGATTTGGAGGTGGGGATGGGCTTTCTGGCGAATGGATGAGGGCACTGGTTTCAGCTGACAAAGACTTCAAGCTGCTAGCACTGAATGTGGGTTGCATTTTGACACTCTGTACAGAAGAGAGAGACTTCATTGACCCCTGAAGCTGGTAGGCAGCATGGATGCTTGGATAACCACCCCATGTAGGGGTACCTGTCTGAGCCTTGCTGATTGCACTAGAAACAGTATTTTCTAAAGACTTCAGAATATCAAGACCCTCTTTTGGGGTTTCTTCTAAATCCTCTTCTCTAAGATATTTGTATTGGCCAGGTTTTTCAGAATTATCCAGGTTGTCAGATGGATCTTCCTTTTCTTCTTTAATTTTCTTCTCCAGCTCATTTACCTCTTTTTTCTCCTCATGTGAAACCTTTCTTTCTTCAGTTATAGAGGTTTGCAATGGAGAGTCTATTTGCGACTTGATAGTTGGAACTGGTAGACGTGTAGTAGTTGGTGGAAGAGGGATGGACTGAATTTTTTCCTCCACCACTGGGTCAAACACCAGTTGTTTCCCCTTTTTTGAGGCAGAGTTGGTCACTTTGAGAAAGTGTCCTGTCACCATCATATGAGCTGTAAGCTGCTGCAAGGTGTCATGAGAACTGCCACATTCCATACACTTGAGGATCTGGGCTTTTCTAGCTTCAAACTGCCAGGTGTAACTTGCACCATTCTGATAGCCATATCGATTGTTAGCAGTAACATACGGATTAGAAACCTTTTGGTCTTTGGTGGGTGTGGATTCTGTCAGTGGAACACCTATTGTGCTGGACTCAGGTGAACAGGGGGACACTAGGTCATGAAACACTCGTTTTTTGGTAGAGGGAACCAGCTTTGAGGCCAGTGCTGGCATAGGTTCTTTGAGAGGCACTTTCTGGTAGTGTTTTGTTTTGATCATGTGGACACTTAGGTCTTGCAGAGATTCAAATGAGTGTCCACAGTACATGCATTTTAAGACTTTTTGAGCATCCTCTTTGCCCTCCATCTCCATTAAAGAACGCTTCCTTGGCTTGGACCATTTCTTGCCCATGTCATCCTCCTGATCTTTATTGTCATCACGGTAATGGCCTGTTTCATTCATGTGTACTGTGAGGCCTACAAGTGTGTCATAAGCTGCACTGCAGTCCTTGCATCTAAATTTACTGGCACCAGTAAATACCGGCCCATATAGCTTATTGTTTTGCCGGTACAGTTGCACTGTGCTAAACAGGCTGGGTTCTGGCAGAAGGTGGTATGGTGTATGCTGTAATGTTTTAGCGAGTGCAGCCTGGTGCCAGTCATAAGAGATACTTCCGCTACTGGTTCCACTTACATTTCCATTGCTATTACTGGTTAAAGTGGCGGCATTGGCAGACGTGTTGCTTGGAGTGGTGCTGGTTGTGGCACTAACACTAGCCGTGGTAATGCTACTGCTTCCACTGCTGTTAATGTTAGCTGCATGACTATTCATAAGGCTATTACTCCCCTTGTGGTTACTTGTGGTACTGTTGTTGCTGACATTAACTTGTTTGCTTTTTATAATGTCCCTTGTGATGCTTGACCATGAGGCATTCGAGATCAAGTTTGCATAGGCGGCTTTCATCTTTGCCAAGCTGTCATGCACAGAAAGACCAGGCTCTGTCTCCATGTCCTCGGTCTCATCTCTTTCCTGGCCCTCTTTGGAGGAGGTGCTTTTAAAGTCAGCCAGGTGATCGCTGGTGTCACTAAGTGGTGAGCCGTAACCGGCATCAGGGTTGGTGCCATTGCTGAGAGGGGAGTTTTGGTAGCTCAGCTGCTCACGTGGATCCTCTTCCTCGTTGCACAGGTACTCTGTGTCCTGGCCATCTAAGGAGAGGCCATCATCCTGCAGGTGCTCCTCATCGATCTTGGCTGCCTTCAGCTCGTCCTCAGGCACGTAGGCTGTAAAAAACCAAAGCAGAAACACAGAGAAAAAATGATGATGAAGCAGAAGGTTCAAAAGGAGAGAAAATGCAACTTTCAAAATGGATTTAGTTGTTGAAAGTTATTTTGAGGTTTCTATGGCATTATGTGATGTATGAAATTTTCCTGCATGTGTGCTTGCACGCCTACATAATGATCCTAAAGAGATTTCTTGTCAATAGTCCTGGCAGAGGACACAGGTTTGCAATTATAAAGTGGCAAACATCCATATCTTGACTATGATAGATAGTACCCTTCACTGCTGAGACTAACAAAGCTATCGAATATTACAGCTCAGCAAGGGTAAAGAAGAGCACGGATGAGCAAGAAAAATAAGTCCCCTTGAGGATGAAAACCAGGGACAACAGCAAAAAAGAACATTATAAAAAAAATGAGATCAGACAGGTGTTTGGGAAAAAAAAGCTTCATGGTATGCCTAGCTGAAAATTAGAAAGCAAAATCCATTTGTACTGAACATTTATCATGTGAATAACCAGGATTTTTATCCCAATCCCACAGATCTTATTACTGCAGAGTTACTGGCCAGATAATGTTGCGGTAAATCTATACAATTGTTGATCACTTCTTTTACAGTCAAATTCAAATGAGGCTACAAAATTAATAACTACATCTCAATATCTCTCCATTTCCAAGTCATACTACCGAAAAAAGAAAAAAAGATTCTCTCTCTGACTCTCTCCCTCATAGTTAGAGGGCACAGACTGTGAGTGACTTTGATCCAGTTTCCCCCACCACTGTGCCACTCAAGTCAGGCTTTTCTGGGCAGGAGACTACATCTGAGTTATTGCCAAAGATGCGATGCTGCACACAGTGTAGTTGGCAGCAGTAGTAGAAGTTCTTGCAGTGTGTCGTGCCGAAGCACGAGTGGAAATGACATGTCTTGTTGTCACGGTCCATGTTGTACTAAATCTCTGGGAGTCCACTGTGTGTGCAGCCTCGGTGTATGTGCTCGTCTCAGAATGTGAAAGGGAAAAGAGACAGAGAGCAAGGAATGATGAAAACCTGGACCGGCTTCCACTCTGATTATGACGGAGAATATTTCGCATCTAAATTCTAAAGCTGTAAATCATTTTCTTTTCTTTTAAGACCGGTTGTTATGATGCCACGAGCGCAATGAAGTCTGAAGTGCGATTTATTTTATTGCTTCACAATTAAAGCTCACTTGAGATATTATTTTCATGCTATGATCTAATATAGCACTGAGCTTAAATAAGACCACAGTTAGTCATCAATTAGTCAGGAGATTTGTAAAACTCGCTATACAATCAGTCTCTTTTAATTAGTCTCTGATATCCGTTCATTACTAGTTTGTGAATGTTGAATTAAATGGGAATTTACTGAAGCATAAGAACAAACCCCACTATTTAAAAGAACTCTAATTGTTTAAGGATGGATGAATTATTATCAAATGTTTTACCTTTAAGAAATGCCAAGTGGGTTTATGATTAAATAATGCAACTAAAGTTCTTGTCCTATTATTACAACTCCAAGTTGAGATGTTGCCAGTCTATAGCCGAAATTGCTCAAAGAATGCACCATTTTCCCCAAGGTTTCATGTCTGAGACTCACAAACATATACACACAGACAAAAGGACAGTTTCCGTGTATTGCATGCAACATGAGCTGCAACAGAAAACGAAATAATAGCACGCTGTCACAGCAGAGAGAGAGAGAGAGAGAGAGAGAGAGAGAGAGAGAGGGAAAGTGCTAGTGAGGTATATTACTTCTTTAATTTGTTTAATGAAAAGAGAATAAAGGACCGTGAGACCAAGTTTATAATGAGGAATGGTTGGATTAAATTCCTGTTTCATCAGCTGGCTTGATCTACATCTGGAGACAAACAAAATGAGCAACGAAAAAACACATCAAAGCACCTGTGTGTGTGTGTGTTCAGAATGTGTCCAGCTCTGTATAACCCTTTTCTCTCTATGCAGGAAGTGTATCTGAGGAGGTTTGTTCTTATCAGCCATTTTGAAAACAACTCTACACAACAGAGTTGGATCTCTACAAGCAACCCTACACACGTTTGAAGGCAATCGGAAGAGACAGAGGAGGAAGAGAGGAAGCACAGGAGTACACGGAGAGAGAGCAGAGATTGCATGGGAAGGAGATAGTGAAGAGAAGAGACTGAGAGAGACAGTGTTGAGAGTTGAGAGTTGCTCCTTTATCTCAGCAAGCCACCAGCAGCTATCTGTCCTAGATGCCAGGATCCGTCTGAGGCGCTCCAAGCAGATGTGCTGTCAGCTTCAAACAGCGTGCTACTGAGCATACTGTAATCAGACCGGACGTGATACCTGATGTTTGTTAGCTGCCATTTATGGCTGCATACGAGACGCTGGAGCAGCTGCAACTGCCTGAATGATGCCTGTGTAAAAGGAGGTGGAGTTACTTTTTTTTTTTTTTAATTTATTGAAATTTTTTAATATGAACAAATATCTAGCTAGTGTGTACAGTATGTATTATTATAGCAAGTAATACTTCATTTAAGTACTTAATCGGTGTGGCACCGCTGAAGGGCTGATCTCAGCTCAGCTTTAAACTTTTCACCGATATCAATCCATCAGGCCCGCTGAGAAATCAAGCAGGCGGCATAAAGCAACAGCACTCATTGAAATAAACATTACAAACTGTCAAATAACTCAGTTATCGGAAATTGCAGCGAAAGGAATATTCGCCCGGAGGAGCGCAGCCCGGCTAATTCCCTCAAGTCAATGCAGCACTTACGACAGCTTATCACATTAAAACAACAAGAAAAGAGAACTTTCTTCTTCACTATAATTACAGAGAGAGAGAGAGAGAGAGAGAGAGAGAGAGAAGGAGAGAGAGAGCCATTCGCAGGAAGATGGGCAGAAGCTGACACTAAAACGAACACGTCTCTTCAGCCTTTGACGCCACGTGGCGTGTGACAGGCAACGCGTGCCGGCGTGTCACTGTCCACGCATCAAGCCTTCAAGGCCCGACTTGGCAATTTTTTTTCCTTCCTCCCCTCCATCTGCGTCAAGGCTCCGCCAGACGATCGCAACAGCGCTGGCACTTAATAACCCAATCAGAAATTTGACTGCTGACATCTTTCATTGAGCCTCTGCTTTTAAGCGTCACGCCGAACAAAGAAAGAGGGATTAAGGGGGGAGTAGGGGAGGAGGGGGGCCTTGTTGTGTTTGTCAATCAACAAAATATATATTAAAAAAATAAATAAATAAAAAAGAAAAACCCCCACATTGTACTGTCAAGGGTGAGAAAAGGACAGAAGTTTTTTTTTCTCTCAAGAATAGATACAATTAAAAGAAGAAGCAGTGACGGGAAAAGTGGAAGCCGCTTCGCTAGAGTGAAGGAAAGTTCGATTTCGATTTAGAAATAGAAGATGAGGATATTTGTATGAATGCGTTACAGCATTATCTAAAGTAATGACAAATTTCATAAAATATTATTATTATTATTTAATATTATTAAAAATATTATTTAAAACTTATTTTGTGCTATTATCCAAATGGACAGCAGTGTTAATTTTGTACGATTTCTTTAAGAAGAGCAGGGTAAGTATGTTATGCAGCGCTAAGTATTTTTTGCATAACAAAATAAATGAGCCAATCAGGTTTCGGTATGGAAATGCAGAATATGAGAAAAATATGAAAAATTTCAGATGTCTTTTGTATGCAGCAAGCCATGTACATATATATATATATATATATATATATACATATATTAACTGCTGTTAATTTACATGCTAAGCTGTAAATATATATATTCCTATACATATTCATTCTACATTTAATTTTAAACTTAAGATGTTTTGGAATCATATACAAAATGATATCTAAAATAATCAAGAGGAAATGTGTCAGCTTGTGTGTGTGAGTGTGTGTGTGTGTGTGAGTGTGTGTCTGCATGTGTGTTACAGAAGGAGAGCGAGGCCATCTGTGTCCAGAGCGGAGCTGTCACTGTGGCTGCTGAGACCTCACAGAGTTTGGACAGGTGACACAGCGACGGGACATGAGCAGGACATGAGCAGGTCACACACACACATACACACGCACGCACACACATTTTCACTGTCATAACCAACAGAGATGGGATGTGGAATATGCCTTGGACACTACAAACTTCTATTCAAATATCTCACATGTAAGCACACACACATGCACACACGCTAAAGGATCAGTCTTATGTCATCCTGAGCCGACTTACTTTATCCTTATTCGTGTAACCAAGACGACAAAACTACACAAATGTTTAATCGGTTAAAGCTTAATGGCGTTTCATGAAAATAGCACTGGTGGTTCAGACATGGCGTGTACATCTCTTCTGAGTCAGTCTTGTTAGACTTTACGAGAGGCCATAACAATCTTAGATTTACGATGTTCAGGCATACTTAAACCATCATTTCCCAGAAATGCATCCAAAATTGCCAGGGCTACATTTCTACTGCATTACAATCGTGTCATAAAAAACAAACAAACAAAAAAAGACAAGATTAGTAGCTTGGGAATAAATTAAAAGGTGGTCACAAACTATAGATTTATAAGGAATAATATCAAGATGGCGTTCATTCATAGGTCTGAACATACGGTAACTGTAATGTCATTGGCTGATCTGGAAAACAGTTCAACGCCTAAAGATAGCGTCGTTGACGAACAAGAGCTCTTAAAATTCGTTATTTTTGTGGTGGTTATTCAAACAAATGTTTGCTTGTTTATTTATTCATCAGCACATCTGTAAATTTGTTTTGGTTGCTCGATGTTTAATTAGACTATTCAGATCCTATAAATCTCCTACAGGCTTCATGTTGTTGGCATGAGGTCAGGACTAACCTGCCAGTTTTAATGCATGCATATGGCATGCCCTGAAACCAGAGAAATTATACAGAACTGGTGCTGAAAGGATGTGCAGATGTGTGAATCCGCCATCAGCCTGAGTGTCTCCTACTACAACTGGCATCTTCCACCTTTACACCCCTCCCCTTGCTTATTTATTTATTTTATTTAGCAGGAGAGGGGGCAATCACGGCAGTCATTTGCAGTACTAATGTCCAATTCAGGCGCCTCTCCGTCGGCTGATTTAGCCGGTCAGAGTGGTTTTGGAGTGGCCAGCGGAGAGCCGCGCTGTTTAGCCGACATTTTAATGGGAAAACTGGCAAGTCTTATTTGGCCGGCCGATGTGGTTTGTCACCGGGTCTCCATTACATGCCACTCAGCTCTGATGCCTTTGGACAGGTCTGATCAAACCACGTCATTTGACCTAGGCGGCCTGCTGAAGTGGCGGACGAGGAGACGGAGAGAGGGATCGTGAGAGCGAGAGGAAGAGGGAGGGAAAATGGGGGGGAGAAGGCCAGGACACTGAAGGCTGTAAATAAAATGACATTATTATTTCCTCTGTCCTATCATGTAGAAAAGCCAATTATGGTAATGCACAGCATGTCAGTGGGAATGCAGCAATCTCTTTCTCTCTCTGTCTCTCTCATCCCCCCCCCCTCTTTTTGCACGCCGGTTGAAGCGGCGCAATGCTGTTTGATCCAGTCTGCTCATGGCCTCCAGTGATCCGGTATGTCTGCTGTAGAAATACTTACAGCCTCCAGAAAGTTTAAAGAAATACTCACCGGACTAGGGATGAAAAAATAATTGATTCCTCGAAAGAGTAAAAATAATAAAATAATAATAATAATAATAATAACTGACAGAAATGCAGTTTTGGTTGAAAAAACAAATGCTAAGCTAGGTTGAATTTGAATAACTCTTTTTAATTTAAATGTTTAATTCAAACGTATAAAAAGGTATAATTGTACCCAGTCACAGACAACACCATCATTTATACTTTGTAGAAGTGCACTCTGTTTTGATGGACCTGATCATTAGGTTTTGCACAAACTTGTGGAATCCCTGTACGTATACTGTACATTGACACTGAAGCATATGTGTGAGATAAATTCCAGAAATTCTGAAATTTCTGTAACTACTTAATAAATTCTACTTTTCGCCCCAAAAAACGTAACTTTTTTTGCTGGTAATACAATTGGTAATGATAAATAATGAAATAAATAAATAAATATATATTGTATAACAATAGAAAATAATTCAAAATACAAGCTCTGCTCTATGTAGAATGCTACAGTTAGGATGCATTCTTTGCTTTTTATATATATTTAATTAGCTAATAAATGCCATTAAAAATAATCTAACTCAAGCATGCACTTACAGTATACCTTTATGCCACTATCATTACATTAGCATGTGAGAATTTAAACAATCCAAACATCCAATTGAACATTTCTCCTTTGAGTATTTACAAGTTATTAAAGAAAAAAAAAAATCTAATTGTATACAAACAGTGAAATTCGTTCTGACAGCTCTAATGGAAAATACAAGGCTAGTGTCTCTTATGATGGATGAAAATGATAATATTCCGTTTTACAAGCAGGAAGTGATCATACTAGAAAAATCATGAATTTTCCATGAACCATGTATTGAAACTGAAATCAAAAACGAATCGTGAGGGTCCATAAATATTTCCATCCCTACTCCCAATATGACTTAAGTCAAGGTTATCTGTCTAAAATGTTCCCTGGATGGTCCAGGCACTGATATAATCCTGAAGCCTGTCCAGCTACAGCTCTGTGATGACGGCGTGTTGGAGTACACCACCTATTTAAACCCTGTGTAAGCACGTTTCTCCTACTCGTAGTGCTCTGTGTGTATAGTGATTAATGATTACAGCCTCCATTTGGAGCGCGGCCACTGATGAATGAACTGTGTGGAGGAGTAACGAGCTCGCTATAGGGATGGACAGATTTCCGGGGGTTCGGATTCGTCCCCCTCACCCCACCTCCTTCCCCTGGCCCGACGTGAACCTCGTCAAGCAGAAAGCCTTCACATTTTTCATCATCTCACACACAATCCTTCGCTCTAAGGAGCGTCTTTGTCGTTTTTTTTTCTATCGCCTCTTTTCACCGCAAGCCACATCTAACTTTATTACAGACTAAACAAAGGGAGGCTTTGAAGTGCAGACGGGCGTTTTACAGCGACCCAGCCTACCTCTCCTCACCCACCGGCGCTGATCTGTGTTGCTGTGGATACGGTGGAGAGGTGTCTTAAAACGAACGGCGCCATCTCGTCTATAAGTGACGCAGCTCGTGAGAGGCCGGCCCGAGCGGAACAGGCCGCCATATGGCAGGATAACTCCAGGGTCCGGCCCAACTGGTGTGCCATTCAGCTTCACGCTCTGCTTTCTCTTTATCTCTTTGCTTTACACTGAGCACGATTAGAGCCGTTTGAAAGGAGATTTTTCTTTTTTCTAACAGAAAAGTGTCAGGAGTAATTTAGATGAAATCTAGTAATCGAGTAACTTAAAATATTAAACCAAATGTAAACTTGCTAGCTAAAGCCGCAAATCAAATTTACTTTGTAATATGTAACGTTTCTCAAACTGCTGAATGAATCAAATTCAAATATTCACCCACAAAATACAAAATAGCTTGCTCACCTTGCAGAAAAAACATGACTGTTACTGTACACACACACTCACACACACACACACACACACACACACACACACACACACACACACATACACATACACACACATACACACACATACACACACGCATGCCCCTGAATGTCGAGCCCATACTTATGCAAAGCGCGGCCCACTTTGTCATTTAATTTTTAAAAACCCTAAGGTCGTATAACACACTCTCCCTGTCATTTGCAAGCACATTAACTCACTGGCCACACGACAGCCAAATTATGCTAATGGGCCGCTAAAATGGGTCATATAGACAGTGCATTTTGCATTAGCTTCAAACAATAGGCAGGGAAAGAGCAGAGAGAGGATGTGAGCAGTGCCGTTCTCCTTTCGCCGTGCCGTGACGCTTTCACCACGTACACCACAACAGAGCCCTTGCGCGCCCACGAGCCTGCTAAATGCGATATCAAAACGGCCGATGAATAATGAAGGAGCTCAATTAGCAGATTGTTAACAGCAATTTACATCAGTGAGGTAATGTGTTCCATCATGTACAGGCCTAGATTGACTGTACGAGTCTAGTCGTTCAGAGTGAAAGCGTGCGCCATACTGTACTGTAGCACTCGTGTGATTTATTAAGCAACGGATCATGTGTGTGCTTAACAGAAAAGATGATTTGTGTCCACTTCCTGACAGCGTGTGTTACAGATTAATAGACTACATTAATTAGTTTAGAGATTTTTAAATGATATGGCGAGCACATAACCGTGATATGGCAGGAAAGCATTAAATAAAAGTAATTAATAATTTGTTGCTTTTATGAACACCTGCACTGAAACGTGAGGTAAAGACGCAAACTGGACTAAATTGTTTGAATGTAAATTATCCTCCATACCAGCAGAGGGCAACATTCACTCTGATTCATTTTCAGAAATGAGTGAATTTATTTTCTCAGGGTGGTGGTGGAGGACCGGGAGACACCAGTTCAACACACACACACACACACACACAGTCTCAATTAAACATCTACCTACCATCATGGTTGTTGCAGGTGAAGAGAACCTGCAGAAACTGCACATGGACAGAGAGAGAACATATAAAGCCTCACACAGATAGTAACCTGAGCTCAGGATCAAAACACGCACCCTGGAGCTGTAAGGTCGCAACACTACCTGCTGCGCATATTCATAATCAATGTGTCAGTCCCTTAAGGGCGACACGCTAACAGATAGATGGCCTACCGTCCGAAAAACACCCCTAACTACAAATCTACCTCTCTCGAGCTTAAAAGGTGAGCTGAATCCATTACACACCAAATTTATGTCTCCTTGAAGAGTTTTTATACATCAGACTAACTTTAATATCTCAGCCTCAACTTTGCCTCAGTTGAACTCCTAACTTGCTTTGCGGGATATAAACAGCGAGAGGCTAAAAGCCTCTGCAGCTTGGCTAATTAAACACCGAAATTCATGATTGCTGAGTAATTGAGGGCACCTTCACCTGGAGGTTTCACACAAATCATTAGCTGCACTTCGGCGAGGAAGTGTTTATGGGACGAGTCCGAAACGTGAGCCTATTGCTCTGAAATAAAAGCAGACGTCAAAGGAAGCTCTTAATAACGGATGGAAATTAATATGGCGGGCTGAACGGATTAATTAGATTAATTGATTGGGTGTTTCATGTTGAGAGTGTTAAGTGGCACAGCTTTCTTGGAAAATCATAAGAGTTGCGACGAAACAAATCACCACAGGAAACAAATCACATTAAGAAAAAGCAATCTGAATGTTAATGGCAAAACTACTTAGGACTAAGGATTGTCATTTCATTGTTCAAATGCTATTTGAATTTTTATAGTATTTGTACTCAAAGGCAGAGAAAGAAAAAAAAAATCAACAAAATAGGTTCAGCATTTAGTCATCTACTGATATTGTTTTAAGGTTTGGGTCAAATTTGAATACACAGGTAGCAACATTGCTAACAAAGAAAATACTAGAAGATTCTAGCAGAAACCTCACACAAAATCCCAACCTTTTTTTGAGCCAAGCAGCAGTTACAAAACAGTAAAGAAAAAGTCCTGGGCTTCTTAAAAACTAGCAGCGCGTCCATTTTCTTTCAGAGACCACAATCTTGTCTTTTCTAATTCTACTAGCTCACAAAATCAAGATCTGTTAAGCCACAGGTCAGATTTCACCTAGATACTATGAAGTCAGAGAGAAACTAGCTGCTAGCAAAAAACAAATATGTGTTCTTCACATCCCTTACCCCTCTTTTTATTTGCAATTGATTTCAATGCTACTTTGTTTGGGAAAAGGGATAAAAGGAAAAAACACATTTTTTTTAGGACTTTCCTGTATAGGTGTAGTAAGAGCTCAAAAACCTTAAAATGCTATATGGCTAAGTGTTAGATGCTAATATGGGCTCCTCTGGATTTCCACTGCTAACAAAGTGAGCTTTCACCATCTGTGGTTTATGATATGAACACAGTGTTGCGCTACTGCTAATGTGTGAAAATCAAATGCATATTTAAATGCCTTTTTGTTTTAAATAGATGTTTGAATACTTAACTACACTTTTAGTAATTTAGTAATTCCTGACGAATGTGTTTTGTTGCCTCGGATCATGTTTTGCCTCGGATCTTGTAGTGTGAAAAAAAACAAACAGGCATTTTCTGCATCCAGGTGCTTCTGCATTGCAGTGCTTTACCCTTTTTCTCTCCTTTTGCTCCCTCGAATGCTCTCTCTGTCCCTTTCCCTCTCAGACTGTGTGTGTGTGTGTGTGTGTGTGTGTGTGAGAGAGAGAGAGAGAGAGAGAGAGAGAGAGAGAGAGAGAGCAGGAGCGGGTGGAGGTCCGTTGTGCGGTCTATAAATCACCTTTTCCCGCTGTCACAGAGGAGCCGTGCAGCTGTGAGACAATGGCCATTAGATCATAAGCACCTCAGTCCCTCCTCCCATCTGCACATTTTTTTTTTTTTTTTTTGCAGATCCTCCCATTTTTTGGTGAGGCCCAGCGTCCTAGCTGCTTATTTTTTTCTTTTAAATCCGGGTCCATGTTCGAGTGCTTGAGCGTCCTCCATGTAACCCAAACATGTCCGGATATCGTGGGATGATCTCCAGCGTCATGGCTTTTGCGGAGACACCGATAAGGTTCTACACATGCTGTGCTGAGAGACACAACAGTCTCAAAGCAGACAGAGGACCCCCATGTGGGGAAAGAGAGAGAGAGAGAGAGAAGGCAAGAGAGAGAGATAGAGAGAGAGAGAGAGAGAGAGAGAGAGAGAGAGAGAGAGAGAGAAGGGGGGGGGGGGGGGAACAGCAGGGAACGAAAATGTTCTTTGTTTCTTTAAATCCCCCATTATGGTGTCTCGACCAGACCATAACCTGTGCTGAGTGTCTGACAGAAAACTCAGCAGACCAAACACACTCTGAGACACACATGTACACACACACACACACACACACACACACACACACACACACACACGCACGCACGCACGCACGCACATGCACACACACCAGCAGCTGCTCCCATTGCCTAGCAACTACCAGGTTGATAGATGATCCTAAAGATGGATAATTGCCATAAATCAGGCAGTTCTGAAGGAGAGTGGAGATGGAAAACAATTAGAGCGGCTGCACTACACCTTGATGACCCGGCACCAACCCTGCTCCATTCTACTCCAACACAATCGCAGCCTTTAATTCTCCCTTTCCCATGGACACGGCCTGCCACCCATTTGAGCTGCTGACAAGGTTTGATGTACAGCTTTACTGCTTAAAACACTGCTAACAGTCAGGCAACGGCTGGGTGGGTGCGTATGGCAATAAAGACCGCACATGCTTTTTGACATTGTATGGATATAATAACAAAAATCAAGATTATCACACCAGCCGTACAGATAAAGGGTAACATGATATAAATATCTATATGGCAATATTTTGAGGATGACATTTTAGTTTTTCCTAACAGTGTCAGTAAAACAACTGTCACTCTCTGACTTGCTCATTAGGGATCTAAATATAAATCTACATCTGTATTTCTGTAAAGCCGATTTATGGTGAAGTCTGTTTCTAAAAGTGCTGTAGAAATGAAACTGATCTAAAACAGATCACTGTCACAATAAAAGAAAAAAAAAAAAGTTTTGACATAAATAAGATCAACTGTCATTCCAGCCACCTGTATGATACATAAAATATAGATAATCAAAAAAACTTCAGAAAGTCTTATAGTAACAGGTTGGCCTACTCTAATCTCAGCACCAATAGGTGTTCAAGTCAAACCAGGACTTTTGATTGTTCAAAATAACAGAACAAAGTTATGCGAATAATAACCCCCTTTGTTTTTCTAGATAATCACCTGCTACACTAATATCTCACTTATCTCACTTATCTCACTAATGCTTGGATACCATCAAGACAGCAAGTTTTCTCAGTACGCTGGATCCATGATCAGATTGCCTCCTTCACGTCTGAAATGCTGGCCTCCCAGGAACTCTTTCAATAACCCAAACATGTGGAAATGGCTTGGAGAGAGGCCCGCACTATATGGGGAATGTGGCAATAACGGCCAGCCGAGTTCCTGTAATGTGCAAGTGGTGTTCGTGAATGATTGTGTGTACAGTTACCACAGACAGAAGCGTCTCGTCTGCAAGATTTTCAAGACTCAGGTGTGTCATTTGCTGAAAGTTCACAAGAGTGACTGCACTGAGCCCGGAGCCACCTCAGCTTGGATCGTCATTTATGGATGTACGACTCTTTAAAATGTTTGCACAGATCAAATGAGTCTCATTACTCCATTGTGCTTGAAATCTTTTGTAAATGTCCATTAGTTATACACCTTCATTCATGAGATATTTCATCACAAGTCCCGGTTTGACTTAAACACCGCTCATGCAAATCTCTGAAACAGTTCTAGACCATTAAAGAGCATTCCTACTAAAACAGATCACAAAATCATGTGTTATGCATGGGTGGGTGGCGGTTGAATGTAGAAGAGACCACGCCCACTGGGATAAGCATAACGTGATCAATCACAGGGACTTTGTGTTGTTGTGCAGTGGGACAACAAATGACGCACAAATATATAAATCCCTCATAGAACATACGAGAGCAATTGTGCTGTCCTTTAATTTGTTCATATTATAGGTCTGAATATGCATCTATAAATAAAAAGTCTACCACCGGTAACAGATTAGCACCATAAGCTAATCATTTATGTTAAGATTCGCCACAGAAGTCATACTGACAAACAGACTAATACTTTTCCTAGACGAATAAACCAAACGTTCCCAACATCGGTGTGGAAAAACGAAACCCGATAAAGATAAAGAACACGCGCAACGTCTGAATGTTTATGCTTGTTAAGGTAAAAATTCACACCTAGAGATCATGTACAGTGCTGAAAATGATAAACATTTGGGGAAGTTCTTTAATTTAATTTGCGGCCATTTATGTCGAGCTTATTTTTAGTCACGGATCGAGTAAACAGTAGTCAAGATGTAGCTGCACTGTTAACACGAACATCCAAGCAGGCAGAGAGCAAAGCAAACACACCAACAATCTTACACCGACTTAAGTAAGTGTTAAGTGGGTATACCAAGACAGACAATTTTTATTTTTTTTTCAGATGTGTGACTGGAAGTAGTACATGTTAAAAAGTAGCGAGGTAAAAAATCAGATACGACTGCGGTTTAAATATTAACTCATGCTATTGTTCTACTGGTCAAGCATTAAAAATATTGGCACCCCGTGATATTATTTTGTATACATAATCATCATGTTCTACAAACCTGTTTGTTAAGTTTTTTTGGTCACTTTAACATTACTTTCGATTTATTAATGATATACATTTTAGGCAAACTGACGGTATGAAACACTAACAGTTTTATGTTGTTGTGTCTGACGGCAATTGGGTGTGGGGCAGCGCGTTTGATTTAATCTCGGCTCAAAGAAAGACCCAAAAGGAGGGGAAAAAAAAAGGAGAGATGTAACATGTAACAGAGCTCTATTCAGTGCTGAAAGTACGGCGCGAGCAGCCTGAGCTATCGCTCACCGTGACGAGCTCTTCTCTCTTTTCTGTCTCTCTCTCTCGCTCGCTCGCTCGCTCTGTGCGGCAAAGAAGAGGGCTGCAGCGCAGTACAAACACGGTTTGATAGCAGATCATAGATTACGTTGTAAACCATAACAAAAGTGATTGCGATGAGAGCACTTTGTTGAAAAGTTGCTTGAAAGAAGACACGGCTGACGAATTGCAGCAATCAACATGCGGCTGCAGAGAATAATTCACCAAAAAAGTACAGGAGGAATCCATGGAAGGGAGACAAAGAAAACAAAAAAAAAAACAAAAAAAAAAACGAAGAGTATTGAAAGGAGATGGTCAGCAAAAAGAAAAAAAGAGAGAGAGGAAGGGTGGGAAGCAGATGAAGAGAGTGATTGAGAGGGATAGAGGTGAGAATGGAGGGAGAGAAAAATAGACAGAAGGAGAGAAAGAGTGAGAAAAGAAGAGGGCAGGAAGAGGGGGAAAAAAAAGAGCTTGTGTTCAGGCCACGACCTCACCGGTTCAGTCTAGCTGAGTCTGGTTGCACAATAACCCATCAATCAACTACCCCAGTACCGTCATCCCTCCCTTTTCACACATACACACACACACACACACACACACACACACACACACACACACACACACACACAGATTCCCAGAAGCTGACCCTTATTTGACCGGGAAACCCGCACATGCTGGAGACAAATATGGGCAGCAGCCATTCATTTGTGACACCCACCCACTCAGATGCATACACACACTCGCACTGCACATGTGTCATACAGGAATGCTACAACTGAATATTAAAAGCCTGACATATTTCATTTCACCCTCGATATCATGTTGCATTTCCACATACTTCACGTTACACATAATAAGAAACTACAGTGTTCAGGATGTTGAAACACTAACAACGTTCAGTACATTTCTGTCCTGTTAAGACATTATGGCTCATTTCCTGTCTGGACAAGACAGGTCTAATGCTGAGCTCTGCGCTTCAGACATGTGGATGAGACAGCAAGGACTTCTCGTCGTAAACACGAGCTCCTCACAGAGTTACTAGCTGGTGTCAGTTTCCTGCTTGAAGTGTGTCTGCGGAGGTCTGGTCTCGTAAATAACCCGAGCAATCCGCCTCATAAAGCGGGACAAGTTTCTGGGGATTTTTTAGCACGGCGATCCGTGCAGTAATCCGTATACCTTCCTATACCGTATTTCCAATACGACGGCGTCCTCGGGCTGGATCTGTAAAGAGCTAGGAGAGATGTGGAAGCTGTAGTGTGCCTGGAAAGGGGTTTTGGCTCGATCAGGGTTTTTTTTTTTTTTTTTTCCTCTAAACATAAATCTAGCACGTGCGTCCTTGTATTAAAACCATCTGTCAATGAATAAGTGGAAAACCTGGATGATCTGAAATCAGAGCTCTGGATATCGATAGGACGTTTTTTACATTAACAGAAACACTTCAGCTTAATCTCAGTTTTTTCCATAGAAACATGGCAATTTGAATAATATTGTCCTAATAAATTTTCTGTAATTGGTTGTTCACACGTCCATGAATGATTTAGGAGGAGTTGCGGATAGAAAAAGTGACGTGGACGACATGATACAACGGATGGTTATACCTGTGTCGCCTATGCTTTGCAGGGAGGCGACAAACATATTCACAGCTTTGAAGTAAAGATGGAATGCCACGTTGAAAAAAGTGAATTCATAAAAGTGTTAAAAAAAAAAAAATTACTTGATGCTTCAATACCTGCCCTTAGGCTTTCATTAAAAGTGTATTTTGAGTAAACTGGGTTTGCTATTATCTTTTTTTTTTTTCAGTATTGGGATACCTGCTACAATTGTAATGCAGTCCATGTGCAGTCAAAAGACAGAGAGAGAGAGAGAGACAGAGAGAGAGAGAGAGAGAGACAGAGAGAGAGAGAGAGAGAGAGAGATGCTGAATTTCTCCCAAATGGCGCAACAGAAAAGCGTTCACCCTGTTGTCACACAATCACGAGATCGATGCTTGGATATCTGTGGCTGGTCGACAGTGGGACGAAATTTGCCCTTGAATGGATGACACACTCTCTATATCTCTCTGCTGTCAATCACAGTGACACTGGCCAATCACGGGAGTCTGTGAGCTCATGTAGGTGGAACAAGGCGGATAGCACTTTCCTGTAAGTGTTACTCTAACATACAGTTAGCAAAAATGTTACATAACCTTCTGTACTCATAGAATTGTTACGATTACCAAATGCTAGAATATAAAAACACACTAAATTTATAAAATGTATGATCCCATCAGATCAAATGAAGAGGCCATAAAAAATAATTCTCTAGAAAGGCTACAACGCCGCTATTATCTAGGCCTGATGATTTGCATCCACGTAAACTGATAACAGCGTCTCTCTCTTCTGAAGAATTACTCGGGAATCGTCTCTCCCACTGAATCCTGAGTGACTCAAAGTGAACTCATGCTGATGGATTCCTCGACGAGAGCAGAGCAGCGTGGACAGGAGAAGGCGAGGGAGGGGACATGTGAAGAGGACGAGGACGCTCTCTTCTTCCAGGAGGATCTGGGAAAGTGGGCGGACAGAGGAGCGGGGTGTGCGGAGGGTCCTAGAGGAGCGCTAAATCAACCGGAGGCCCACGCCACACACGGAGGACGAGAGGAAGAGAGAGGGAAGATTTCTCAAGACGAGAGACAGGAAAACATGTTTTACCAGAGTAGTGATAACAGAGAGGCGGGGTGTGTGAGTGTGTATCTGTAATTGAGTGTAAAAGAAAAAAGAAAAAAAAAAAGTCCTTCTCTCAGCAAAACATAATATTACTCGAGGAAAAGGCATCAAAATTTCAAACGTTTTCCTGAAACTATCCCTCTCTCAACACACACACTCTCACGCCAGCAATTAAACTTTTCACGCCCTCTAACAATGCCCGCCCCCATCTCTCGTTCTGTCCCGTGCACCTGGATAATGCATACAATGACAAATGATGCCATAACTCTGATATCCCCAATCAATCTGGACTTTAAACACGCATCTTTCTTTCGCAGCGCGGGTGTCGGAATCGGTGAGACGGAGAGACGAGTGACCTCTCGCTGACTGATGCCTGTCAGCTCACATCTCGGTGCGAAAATAAATTACGCTTATGAAGACAAATGAAAAAGCCAGGGCCCGTCTCTCACATACCACACTTGCGCACACACACGCTGAAGAGTCAGAAATAGAGGGGAGGTAGTAAAACAGGGGACTGGGTGAAAGGATGAGGGGTGACCTAGTGAGGGGAGGTGAAAGTAACAGTGCCTCAGCGAGTGGGTAAGTGTGTGTGCTTACATTTTTTCTTTCCTTTGCTGCCTTTGAAGACGCCCATTTCTAGAATCTTGGGACTCACTGGTCGCTTTGCGGAGTCTAAGAGTCTCTCA
>CM059215.1:24619533-24659533 GCA_030347435.1 Clarias fuscus | reverse complement strand
AAAGGCTAAGAACATTGAACGCACATTTATATTGCTGGGGCATTTATATTACTAATGCAAACCTTTCCTGGAAAATATCTTGACTACTGAACATGTGTATAGATTATTAAATCAGAATGTGATTATTATTATTATTATTATTATTATTATTAGGGAGAGTCAGAGGAGAAATAGCAGTAGTCGTAACAGTATATGGAATAGGAGTAGTAGTAGTAAAAGTTGGAGTAGGAGAAGTATTAGCAGTGGGAGAAGGATTAGTGGTAGTATGACTGGCAGTAGTAGTAGTAGTTGCAATAGAAGTAGTAGCAGAAGTGGAAGTATAAGTAGTAGTAGCGATGGGAATAGCAGTAGAAGGATAACGGTAGTAGATTTACAGTAGTAGAAGGGAGTGTTAGCAGTAGGAGAAGTGTCAGGAGTAGCAGTAGCAGCGGTGGTAGTAAGAGGAGGAGTAATAAGTAATATTGTAGTATAAGGGAAGTATTAATAGTTTAACAGTAGAGGATGATGTAACAGTACTAATAGTAGTAATTATAGTAGTAGAAGTCATTTCAGTAGCAAGTTCAGCAGTATTAAGAGTTGTAGTCGAAGTAGCAGTAAGTAATATTAGTGATAACAGGAGTAGTATTTTTTATTTTATCTAAATGAGGTAGACACACATTGTGCACATTGCTCAGTCGTAACTACCAGTCCCATCAGGCTCAGTGTCTTTACAGTTTGTGATCCAAATTTGGTGTGGAGATGGAGAGATAAAAGCCATCGAGGGAGGGGTGGAGAAGGCGAGAGAGGGAGAGAGAGAGAGAGAAGAAGGAGGAAGGGGGATGAAATAGAGCCTCGCTTGGCATTTTGATAGTTGACGCTTCGCAGGACAGAACAAAACAGGACAAGAAGCGAGCGAGCAACACACAACTAACAAAACATCTCGGCACAGTCGTGCGCTAAACATGTTCGGCGTGTTACAATCAATCAACATTTAAAACGAGAAAAAAAGCACACACGGGCTGACATATTTCAGTGACAGCGGCAGAGAGACTCCTTTCAACTCGCACACCACGAGAACAGCACAGAGCCTATAAATCTGCCATTCTGCTCACAAAACACCTCGCGCGCACACACACACGAACAGACGGGCGGCGAGAACCACTGACGTTGGTGAGATGGAGAGGAAAGAAAGCTGGTCAACGGTTTAGGGGAAAACCCAAACGCACAAACACATACGTACTTTCTCGCTCTCTCTCTCTCTCTCTCTCTCTCTCTCTCTCGCTTTCTTTCTTTCCTTCTCCTTCTGTCTTTCACTCACTCACTCTCCCTCTCTCACACATACACACATAAAGACACAGAGGTACTACGGTGGCCACCTGGGGGTCGTGAACTGTGCATGACCCTTGCCCTGACTTGTGCAGGAGAATGAGCGAGCGAACGGGAGAATAGTGAGGATGAATGAGTGAAGAGTATCATTAACCAGTGAGTGATGAGGGTTAGACAGCACCGACGCCCATCCTCCACCGGCTCCCGATCCTCTCGTTCTCGCAAACACTCTGGGAGAGCAAAAACAACGCTCTTAATCAACGATCCTAACCAGCACTTCCATAGGAACACATCATGATTAAAGTGGGTGCTCTGATCTGCTGTATACCTTAACACACACAAGAAATGTATAACACTCAAGGTCATTTTCTTCAAGATAGGTCCAAAAAGTGAAAAGCACAAATAGCAATAACATAACATCATGGCACCGATAACATGATATCATATAATTAAGATGACTCCAAAATAGATTTTTTCAAAATACATTTTTATTTTAGATATGTTTGCATTTGAAGTCATAAAATGGTGCAGTTGCTCTATAATCCTGCAGGTGGCGTGCTGTAAATTATTCTCACATTGGCAGATAAGTTCGGTAGATAAAAAGTTAGAGTTGTAAGGAAATCTGGAGAAAAAAAATGTAATCAGGATGTTTATAAAATCGTAATACTTGATGCGAAATGGCAATACGAATCGAATCGAGACAGAGGTATTGTGATAATGTCATATCGACTGGTCCCTGGTGATTCCCATCCCAATCTGCACATTTTCCCAAATTTACTTCAAGACTGAAAAAACTATGTGACTATGTGATGTACAAGTAAACTCTGGACCGCGTACAATAACAAAACACAGTTATGTGAGTAAAAACTGCTTTATTTCTCTATATTTATATGTATTTCCTTGCTACATTAATGCACTTTTTCCACGTTTTCACGAGTGCTTCTATACCATCCTGATCCGACTGCATGCTCTGTGTTTTAAACGCTGGCCTCCCAGGAACTCCTTTGGTGTCCGTTAATGTGGAAGTTTTCTGTAAACGTCAATCGGTTCAAAATGTTTATTATCTGAGTATTTTTATTTTTTTTTTACCTAGAATGGTAAATCCTGTCATGATTTATTTCTCACATATCCCAAGCCTAATGTTAATAGGGGAAAGTAAAGTGTAACACAGGTAACAATGTCCTCGCAAGACTACGTTTTCGCTCTCACCCCTGCCCCACACACACACACACACACACACACACCCACACACCCACACACACACACACACACACACACATACACACATACACACATACACACACACACACACACACACACACACCTTCGTCAGCCGTTGTGTGCGGTGTTGCACATATTGACGAGTGATAGCTAAAAGTGTTAGACTCCCAGCAAAGTGACAGAGCTTTGGTATTTATGACCCACCATCGCCAAGGCTCGTCACACACTGCAGCTGCTCTGACGCCCATAAGTAGGGCTGGATTGCACTGCCATAACCAATTTAACATGGAGATGATGCACTATCCTAGACAAGCTACACACACACACACACACACACACATGCATAAGTGGATTCCCCAATGTCTGGGAATGAGACGAACTAAAAGCCATTAGAAATTTTCCTAAGCGTAGAACTTCAAATGCGTAATTCAAAGTGTGTAATTTGTGATATCGATTCAGTCTAACTGAACAAGCCTCAGTAAACAAATCAAATCGGGTCTAGATATTTAATTGATGGATACAGACAATTCTTGGTTAGACATACAGTATACATACATACATGCTGCTGAATTCCCAAAATAGATTGATTTGAATATTTTGAATATTGAATAATTTGATAGTTGATTAGTTTTCAATGACGGCAGCTCTGACATCGGTTCCTCTGCCAGGTGAATATACCAGGCGTATATTAACGCGCTGGTTCTAATCTTTAATTGTTTGTATAGTAACAATTCACACAGGAACTTGCCTGTTCTGGTTTTTTGGTAGCGTGTCACGATATGCTTTTGTTTTGTTTTGTTTGAAGATGCTTTAATGTAAGTGATCATAGGAAATAACTCGTTTCACAACATTAAACCTAGCGCTAAATAAATAAAAACGTAAGCCGTGTCATTCTTTAAGAATAAAGAAATATTCTAATCATTGGCAGATTACTGTGGAAAGAAAATACTAATCATAATAAAACATGTCACTACGTGCTGTAAATGAAAAAGGATCGATTTCAGTGTGTTGTAGCAGTAACTTCACTTTGTGTCCGGGCACATCACACACACTTTGCCCATTACTTGACCAAAGACTTTTTTTTTTTTTTTTTTTTTTTATACAACTTTGTACCTTGAATTGTAGCCACAGCTACACACATTATGGAATAAACATAATACTGCTCAAACATGAACAAGGTCAGCTGAAGCTTGCGGAAGATATATATAAATAAATAGTTTAAGAAAGAAAAAAAAAAACACCCCGTTTCACATCTGTAGTGTATGTGTGATTACCAGAGACAGGAATTTCAGTCCTTTTTTTTTATTGCTGAAAAAGGCATGACACAGTATTTACTCAGATCCTGCTTACTTTTTGGAATTTGGAAATAACCTTGTAAATTATTAAACTATAGTGCGAGAGATTTAAGGTTTATGGACGGGAGTCATACCGAAGGTGCTTTTATGTAGTTTTATCCTTTAACTTAAACATTAGTGGAATACAGGAACTAAATAATTCTTTCTAACTTATTTTAGTTTATTTAAATCAGATCCGTACCATTACATATTCTCATCACAATCTGTCTGAAAACATTACCTCGATTTATACGAATACAGATCCATCTGTTGTGCTTTATTGAGTGTCCTAATTAAACCTGCCTTTAGATTTCCATTATAAATGCGTTTGGAATTTGGGCTTATATGGTATATGTAAGACAAAAGACAAAGTGTTGAAGAAAAAAAAAAAAACGCTATAATTCAATGTCCAGTCCTGTGCTTTATATATATATATATATATATTTTTTATTATTTATTTATTTATTTTTATTTTTTGTTTTTTTTTTAGCTGCGGGCTGCATATGGAAAACTACATAGATTAGCTTGAGACACTAACAGACAAAACGGCAAAGTGATGCGACCAAACATAACATGACCAAGGTGTTAACATCATATATGAATGTGAAACAAAACCGATTTAATTTGCTTTATTTATAGCCATAATGGTTAAGAATTTAAACTAACTATAATAATTATGAATTATATTTATGCATAATTAAATAACTTTTGTCTCCGTAATGTTTCTCCAGAACTTCCTGAGATTTTTATGTAACTTAAACATAACCCTAAACTGTAGCTTTACAAAGTTTTATTTGTATTGCAGACAATATACAGTAGGTCATGTATTATAGCTTTCCCTGTGCATAAAGCAGGTGATTTCACTAATTAGTTCTAGCCTATCTGCCTGAAGAGATGTGCTAATTAACATTCAACTATGATTCAACGGTATTCAGCTTCTGGATCCACGGCTTGGGTCATCTCCAGAACTAAAACCAATATAGAACTGTCGGACAATGATGAAGAAGGCGGTTGCAACCGTCTTCTGTACATCATCTTCAGGAAGCAATCAAGCAGGCACGGATTGAGCGAGTGACACCAGATAACTACAGATATATTTGTGACCTTATGGCCAGCCAGATCCAACAGAATAAAGGACTTCATACTGAATACTGATAAATAAATAAAATACATTTTTCATATTATATTAATTTTCAATATAGAGAAAAAGAGAGAATTTCATTAAAACATGGAATTTCACTTTTGTAAAATAACATCCCTATCTCCTGTCTGCCTCCGCGCATATGGGCTCAATAATGAAACGCTGTGATGCGTCAGGCTTTCTCACACTGATAGGAACAGCGGGAAAAGAAGCGGCATCGGTCCCTACGGTTTCCTCCTCTCTCAGACTTGTTGCCTGTACCAGGCTGTCTAGAGATCATGTGACTGTCTGACGTCTGAATCCAATCACCAGATCTCTGTAATTACTGATAAAAGTTGAGGCGGGGAAGCGAGTCACGACGTGCTGGCCTACGTGTAACATGCTTCCTAAGACAACACACAGACAACACACAGTATGTTCATGCAGCACAGGAATGTCCCGCAAGGAGCGTAGCTGTACATTGGGCGTTTATTCCAGCGCCGAAGCCTACAGAAATAGACGAAGATGCAAATGTGTGTAGGATGTTTTTGTGACTTGGATCACATTAGTCATTATAACGCTGACACCAATTACTGTGTGCTATAAGACGGAGATGGAGAGGAAAAGCGTGAGATACAGAGTAAGAGATGGAGCATGACCGGTAATGAGTGAGGGTTAATGCTGATTCTCAATTTTAAGCTGAGGTGCTGTTTGTGTCGCACTGAAATTACTTTTATAAACATGGACATGGAGGCAAAAGACGTTTTAAATAAGTTAGCACTTAGAAAACAGTCTCATCATGACTACACTTTTAATTTTAAATATATATTACGTTATTTTAAAAACCTAATTTTTGCAAATCATTTCAACGTCACAAGCTTGAAGCAAGTATCAAGTCGCCCATTACTGGTTACGAAAAATATACTGAACATTTTAGTTCCACAGCATTCACCCATCCCTGTAATCTGAACTCTGCTAATGACTGCGAAGAAATATTTGAACTATTCCATAACAGGAAGTTGCATCATCTGAATTTCCTGATGAGCACGGGAAGAAGCGATTCATTTCTCTTATTTATTTATTTATTTTTTTTCCCACAGTGCTATTGTGCTCTTGTCTGGCATACTCTACATACAATAACGTTACATATATTAGAAACTGAAAGTACATTATAAATCAAACTTGTCCTCATATCGTTAGCACATATGTCAGTTAAACACATTGTGCTAAAATACTCAAACAGCTCAAACGTATGCTTTTTCTTTTTAAATGAAGTTTTTCATCTTTCTTTTTTTTTTTTTACGATTTACAATGGATAAACGACACCGCAATCATGAAACCACCCCAAACATATAATAGTCATCGCCCTGTCTGGTGTACATCTTGAAGCCAAACGGCTCTCGTCGTCCGTATCCATTCCCAGCTGCCTTATCAGCGCTATAAAACTGGTGGCCAAAAAATGATATTCATTACTTCTTGCCCTGCTATCAGTTACGTACAAGTTTCCCCACTGGCTGGAAATTACAGCTACCCCGAGCACTACCTCGCTATTGTCCTACTCTGTGCACCCTGGTCTTTATCGGTGCGGTAATAAAAGATGGGGGGGTGACAGAGTCCTCTTTCACCAGCTTAAAGAGTGATGGACTGCAGATTCAGCCCTAAACACTCGACGAAAAACAGCCAATGAAAGTGTCACGACAGAAACGCTGGAAGTCAAGGCGTTTTCCCGCAACCATTTTAAGACATGCTTCAAGTTGGCTCATAAAAGGCGAGAGCGGTCTTTATGTGGCCGATTCAGAGCAATGCATTATGGGCTTACTGAGAGAGTGAGAGGAGAGAGAGAGAGAGAGAGAGAGAGAGAGAGAGAGAGAGAGAGAGAGGCTTGTCTGCTTCACTGTTTTACGCCGCTGAGGTTTAGAGAAATGACGAACATGGTGCAGTTCTGGAGGAGATGAAGAAACGGTTTAGCCGTGTTAATCATGATCAAGCTTGGCATTAATGGGCCAAAACCAACAGGTCTTGCTCCTGAAAATGTTATTAGAGTTTATGATCTGTGAATCCTTCAAATGGCAATGTTTCTGCTGAATCAAAACATTGGAACTTCATCTGATCTGTACTCTTTCATGTAGCCTCACAATAAAAAAATAAGAATAAAAATAATAATAAAAAAGGGTTATTGTTTTAAATATGTAACCTAAATATGTAGCAACTCTCCGCAGGGGGAAAACCCCAGTCGCCATGAAGGTGATAAAACCACCAACGTCTGAGCATACCTGCCTGTCAATCATTCTCTGGATATCCGTCTATTCTATTGCAGAATAAACCTATAAATCTTTAAAAAAAAAAAAAAAAAGTCTGATGCAACACCAGATTAATTCATATGGTTTATCAGAACTTCCTCAGTTGTTGTTTGAAAGGATTAGAAATATGTTAATCACCATCTCAATATTCATAAAGCAAATGACCTCGCTAAAGATCACAGATCTCTTGTATTCAGGGATCTCAAAGTTTTCACTAGCTGCTTGGATAAATCATTGCATTAGCATTTTTCAAAAAATCAAATCAATAGAGCAATGCGTTCTCAAATATTCAAAGTCACACCATGACCTCACTGTGTAGCAACAAATATTATTTTCCTCTGTATAGTGCATAGACCTAGATCCAGATAAGTTTACTGTGAGTGTTTTGATTAATCATGGACTCGTAAAGGCTAAACATTAACCATGACACCTCATAACTTCTCCAGTTTGTTTAAGTATGTTGCAAGGCTTAAGACAATCACAGTTTATAGCTCCTTGTTTTTAATATGCTGTTTTATCCATATCGTGATTTTCTTGAGTGCTGCTTTGCATATTGGAGTGTGTAGAATTTGAACCTGCATCCAATATTATAAGGATGATATATTGCTCGAGCTTGTTGTGGGGTGTGTTTTTTTTTTTACGGTCTGGTGTGTCACTTTATGTCACGCCGAGACTGCTATAGATTAGCGCTTAAATTTATAGTGATTTATGTTTAATTTTTTTTTTTTTAAGTAATTTTTCAAAAAAGTAAAACTGGCCATGTGGATAGTAAACATAATTGCATAGGTATACTGTATGTACCGTGAGTACAAGGAGAAAAGATGTGGTTAAAATCCGGTCAGTGTTGTCATCAAGTAAGAATTAAAACATGACAAGGAAAATTATCAATAACTGCATGTTGTTACGTGATCTGGATTAGATCAAAAGTCAGTAATTACAATGTATTACTTATTAAAGAACTTGTGCTGCACGATATCATAAAATAATTATAAAAAAAAAATCCAAATCTCATTAAGAGAATGTTTCCCAAAATGTATTTATCACCTCAAAAGAATTTAAACAAAAACAATAAACAAACACTTTATAAATTATTGACATAATTTTATACTACATAAACTCCCGACTGTGAGAATATTAATACTGTAGTAAAGTGCATCCTTTTTAGATTCAATTACCCAGGTCCGAATTGAGATTTAAATTTTTTTTTATAAATATAAATGTTTTATATATTATATTTGAAACTGTTTAAATGTATGTGGAATGCAGATCTTACCATCCTGCAGATTTACTCATGTTGAAAAAAAAAAAAATTACTATAACATACCCACTGACACTGGAGACTCCTTATACTGTATAAGTGATAAATAAACATCTCCCGACTGAAATCCTTCACCTCAGGTATAATTACACTCTTTTTTCTTTTTTTTTTTTTTTTATACAGGTGTTTTTGTGCAAATACTAATGCATTAGAACATGAGCTGTCAGAGCTGCTGATACACAACAATGAATCAACAGCTTTTCACCAATCAAATCCGAGAAATTTAAGTGTGACCTATTTGTATGTGGATATGTACTCATAGATAAGGATCGAGCTGAAGGAGACACACTTGGAGGTGTTTCGACAAGTGTCTGTGAGCAGTCGGTCTTAAGCTTCACAATATGCATGAAAAAAATAAAAAGCGCAGGATGACATCGGTGACTAAAGATGGGCGGGAAATTGATTCGGCTACCGACTCCAAAATAGATTTTTCAAATTATTCCTCATTTACCTAAGTTTGAATTCGAGGTTTCTTGTTCCTCTATGCGGTGCACGCTGAACTATTCAAACATTGGCAGAGCGATTTTTTGGTTGATATAGTAAGAAAGTCAGGAGGGGGGATAAGATTGGATCTGGATATGCCATTAAAGAACTGTGATATTTGCAGAATCGCAAATCAAATTGAAAGTATCGCGATAATATTGCATCAGGTGATCGCTGGTGATTCCCATCCCTACTGGTTATTGTAATCCAGAATTAATACAATGGATAAAGTTAATATATACAATGTACCCGGACAAATACACAACCTGTACTGGAGTATATTCGGATCATTTTAAATGCGAGTTAAAAAAGAAAATGTGCTCTCATGTCATCTATGCAGGCACATGGGTACGATAGAAGACAAAATGGTGCAATCACAAGTAAGAAATAAAAGATGATAGTGTGTGCTGTTATTGTGTGATCTGACTTGACGTGAAGTTACTGGTACCAGCCTGGAGATTTTAGCCTGGCGAGTTTAAATTAACCACAATTGTACTAATTTGCCAGCAAATAGAAGATATATATATATATATATATATATATATATATATATATATATATATTTATTTATTTATTTATTTTATTAACAATTACAGCTAAAATGTATAGGTACTATTAAAATGTATAGGTACACTTCATGTTGTGGAACATCTGTGTAACAGGTTAGTTTGTTAATATAGAGGAAGTCGTTTCCTAACCAGCCTCTTTGTTTCCCTCTTGAAGTTATTGACGAAAAGGGGGGGGAAATGCAGGATGTCAATGTTAGCCATAAAGAGTACAGTTTTCTAAAGGAAAAGTGACTCCCTGATGCAAAGGCTGACACTGGAGACTCCTTCCAGCAAAAACATCCATATAAGAAATTACTAGGCATTTCTTTGTTAAATAACAACTTCATTATTAACCTCAGATTATGGGAACCATCTGGCATGCAAATCCGTGTAAGTAATTACTAGTGCTAGACAGTTAATCGCATAAAAAAATTTTTAATTGCAATATGGACCTGTGCAATCATTTATTCGCAAATAGCTGTGATTTATTACGAGTTATAGTCAGGAATTTATGTAGAACTTAAGTAATTTAAGTATTTGTTTTTTTTTAAAGGTGATAAATAAATCTTGGCAAATATCCTTTTAATACGATCATTAGTCCAATTATTCGATGTTAGCCAAGATAAATGTGTTTCAATATAAACTAGTACTTTAATGGTTAAATATCGCAGTTTGCATCTGTGACTTTTTCGTTATATTTTGTTAGAAGCGATAACGCATTAAAGCAAGCACACTGACATACTGTATCCCTGTGATTTGCCTTGCTGTCTGAGGCGCTTCTATAGAAAATGCAATCAACACCTTCTGACCAGTCAGGCTTGAGAAATCATCCGCGTTGTCGTTTCTAAGACAACGTTCTCAGGTTGAAGTTAATGGAGCGCCCTGAATGTGTTAGCGTGGTTTTAAATCCCGCAGATATTTTAACACTTTCACTTATCTGGAAACTTAGTGATCGTTCGGTCGATATTGCGATTGGGATTAACAAGCGATATATTGTGCTGTCCTAACGTCTGGCTCTGTTAGCAGCAGGCTTATCGCACACTTCTTTCCATCAGCATCCATCTACTGGCTGCGTCAGATGGGACTGTATTTCACACGGTTTTGCGTGCGAGTGTGTGTGTGTGTGTGTGTGTGTGTGTGTGTGTGTGTGTGTGTGCGTGTTTGGGGTGGGGGAACTAAAGAGGCCTGTCTGTATAACGGCCACTCGTGATGGAGGGTCTAACCGGGCGGCTAACACCATGCACTAAGATTGTTCTAGACCTCAGGGCCTCGGAGGAAACATATATCCACCTGGCAACAGGGTTGCAAGTGTGTGTATATATATATATGTGTGGGTGTGTGAGTGTGTGTGTGTGTGTGTGTTTTGGGCAGATCTAATCACGGGCTAATAACAGCACAGTAGGAGTCGTTGGCCCTCGTAAATCAATGTGCAAAATAATTGCTAATACACTGGTTATCGATTGGTGCTCGGGCGGCTCATTTTGCGAAGGCCGGGGCGAAGAACTAACACAGTGACAAGGGTAAAGTGTTATTTCTGCGCTGCAGAGACAGCTGGGCCGCGCGGACGACTCGGGCACGCCGTAATTCTTAATTGACACCTGTCAGGATAATGACTGCAGGCCCAGCTGCTGCGCGAGAATTTCTCTCCACTTCTGTTCATCTGTCAGCTCTAATACCTTTCCGAATGCCACTCCTTTATTCTCGCTCTCCAGCTCTTATTTTCGGCCCCATTCATTCTCTCTCACTCTCTCTCTCCTTCCCTCCCTCCCTCTCTCTCACAATCTCCGCTCTCTCATCAAGCTAAAAACAGCTAAAAGCTTTTGTTTAAGGATACAAGTTAAGAGGCTGTAACAAAGTGCGCTCTCTCGCTTTCATCTTGGCCTTTTGTACGTCGCAGGATATTTGGAGTAGGAAGAACAGGGGGCGAGGAACACAAAGTCCCAGGACGGCGCTTCCCCTAGTTTGAGGAGGCGTTACAGCATGTTTACTGAACGCCATCAAAAGGCCCGCGATCGTTTCATGTTCGCCTGTCGAAGCCGATGTGTATGACGCGGTTGGCGTGGAAGCGGCGCTACGAAATCTGCCGCTCGCGAAGAGAGTGTGCGCGGCCTGCGAAATTCTGGCTTCACCCTTCGCAGGTCAGCAAGCGCCTCGCTCTGATCTAGAGGCTCAGTACATCAAAAGCCGGACCCCTGCGACGTGGTTTAAATGACGGAGCAGATTTGCGTGGCTTGAATGCAGATGCCCGAGGAACGCCGATTACCCGCCGCCGTGCTCGCTCGAGTGCTGGAGATTTCTCCTCGCTGTACAGTCTAGTAAACATCCGCATCACCACTTCCCTTCTCCGGGAGTGTGACAAAACCAGAGAACAGATGAGAGCAGTGAGAGACTTAGAGGAGTGAGAGGAGTGAGACGACGTCCCGTGGGTTCGCTCTGACCTCTGCGTACTCCCCGAGCTCCCAAACTCTCATTACCCGGGCAGGACTTCAGCTTTTCTCTCTTTTGTACCACACCCCCCCCCCCCCCCCCCGCCCACCCCACCCCACCCCACCCACCCCCCCTCTTCCTTTCTGTCTTCGCTCTGACTCACTGCAGACCAAATTAGCTGAGAAATGAAACATACGGGATCAAAACAGACAGACTGAGAGATGGGGAAAGAAAGAGAGTGAGAGGGAAAGAGGGAAAGATAAAATGCAGCTGGCCTCTTTGATAGCCCGGGTTCCCATAATACCGTGCTCCAAGCCTCCGCTGGTGTTAAGCTACCTCCTCGCTGTTCCACCTTTTGTGATCATGATGTCGAATAACTACACACACACACACGCGCGTGCGCGCACACACCTACGCACACACACTACTACTACTCTCTCCTACACGTTCCTATGATAGATGTTCAACACGATCTCGACATATCATCACTGTTTGAGAAGATGCGTTGAGATATGCAGCATGCTGTACTGGGGTTTGAGATTGGTGTTTGAGAAGACGACAATCTGAACGCATTGTGTCCTTGTCATTGAAGCCATTCCTAAAATTCTGTATGCTGACCAAACTTTTAAAAGTTCACCAGACTGAAGCAGTATTTATTAGTAATTTATTAGAAGTTTTAATATTAAATCACGTCGCAGCGGAATTCTCTACTGGTTCTCTGATTGGTCACAAGATATGATATTTGATATGAAAAAAATTTTCTTCTCTTTTTTTCCAGAATGAGTCTCCAGTTTCAGAGCTTTATCAGCTACTGAGTGGTAATTCATACTCCCTTTTCAAGAAACGTTCGTTCTTAATAGCCAGATCTGTATATTGTAAGTGATAACTTGTTGGGTGGATGTTCCAGAAGAGTAACAATAAAAGTATAAATAAAGAGTATGCCATGTTGTTGTTTAATAAATAATAATAAAAAATAAAAAAAAACATTTCGGGTGTGCAGTTATAGGAAAATAATCAACTTCTGGGTGACTTCTTTCACTGATTATTTTCCCGCACTGTAGCGTCTTATTTGTTCATACGGTACAGTCATGACAACGTTGGCCTACTGTATATCACTGACATCGCTATGTGACATGACATCGCTATGTGATCCTGATCCATCACATCACAAAACACTCGTGCTGTCGATCCTTTTAAACCACTCAGTAAAAATGATCAATTATTATAGATGCGTTTGAAAGTGTCACTCTTCCGGTGAAAGAATGTGAGGTTCCGCTGTCGAAATTGCCTGCAGTAGTGTAGTGTTAGCAGTAACGCTGTAACATAGACATGTGAACAGTACAGCGGAGTTCTGTGACATAATACATAAAGTCAGGACGATTTTTTTCATTCATTGTCATTATTTAAAAAAAAAAATCACTACACTGCTTTTTTTTTAATCAAGTCATTCATTTGCTTACTTGTTTTGTTTTTGTTTATATTAAAACACAATGCCAAATACCCTAGCATGACATGTATTGTGTGTTTCGCGTGTATTGCGTTTATTGCATGTATCGTGATATGATTTTTCTAGCTACATTGTTCACCCTTAACAAAACGGTTTGGATGAACTTTACATACAACCACAACCCCATCTCTCTCTCTCTCTCTCTCTCTCACTGACACACACACACACACACCAGAGTCTGGAGACCTCTAATTCAGTCTGGGACGAGACGGCGAGTTGACATAACTTATGTGGAAACTAAAAACTCCCAATTGTATAAAAGCTCATTAGGCTGCGAGCGAGCTCTATTGCACCGCAGCGCTGCATGCAGTCATACCCCTGGCATATGGGAAACCCAAACATATTTTCATTTCGATCCGTGCTTTTCCCCATAAAACCTGTCATCTATCTTCATTACTCAACTCAACCTCGGCGTTGCGAGGCAAGCGGCTCGGCGTTCCCGACCGCCCCGACAACTGCATACTCTTTGATTTCCTATAGTCCACGCGCTTTGATCCTGCAAATGCAAATTAAACTATTGCTTTCGAGTGCTGGGCCTAAACATGAATATCGACTGAAGAGGTCAATGTCACCTGTTAATGACAGCGGGCTTGATTCATGGTTACATTACACATTACAGCCTCGCTCCGTGCCAAACACTCGGGGCTTTTCATGCGATGAACTATGAATCTATGAGAAAAACCACAAGCATTCAAAAAAAAAAAAAAAAAAATCATAATTATTTTCCAGGGTTTTTTTTTTTTTTTTAATCCTTTAAAAAATGTGTTCTGATCTGATCAATTTACTGCGTGGTTCGAATATATATTTTAACAGTAATTATGATTATGACAGTAAGCCAAGGTCAGCATAAACAAGTGTGATCCTTTACGGGTGAGCACTGCACGCTCTGCAGGGAATAGTAACGCTCACACTACACATGCACGCACGCACGCACACACACACACACACACACACACACACACACACACACACACACACACACACACACACACACAGAAATACACAGCAGCAGGTATCTGTCTATCAGCTTATCTCCTTTACCTGGAAAAAAAAAACATTAGAAGCATCTCTTCAATTAAACAGCACTACTGCATCCAGGATAAATACTAAATTACTGGCACACAAAAAGCCACGTTACTCCACTGCATAAGCAACTCGGTTTTTAATTCCTCTCCTGAGATTCCTCTAAGGAGCATGGCAGCTAAACAGGTTCTGTGTAGTGTACTTGGTTTTAAGGGGGAGTGCTCAGGGTTCGAGACGCAGGCAGCACGTTCAATAAAATACAGGATGGTGGTGATTTAACACCCAGAGATAATGGCGCCGTTTTTGACTAAGCAAGGCATCCGATTGGGCGAGAGAGTCTGCGGGCCCAGCGGTGCGGTTAAGAGCCAGGATTACCAAGGTCATTAAGCAGCATCGCTGCCGTGACGTGATTAGTCAGGTAGCAAAGTCCATTTGTCACCTGCGCCAGAAAATTGAGTTAATGCGGCACTACGGGCTATGGGAACTGTATAATATCAACTTGATTACATCAAGGCAGCTGCCGAGCTGACACCTAGCCGAATTTGTCAGCTTTAATCGTTAGGCGCTGTCACAAATCCATCAGAAGCTCAGATAATTAGGGCCCCTATCTAACGAAAGCAGCAGACGAACTGTTAGCTTTTTTTTTTTCCCTGATAATTAAGAAGCCTTTCGTCCTCAGCGAAGGGCCGAGTTTAATGACTCCCTGTGCTGGTTCAAAAACGGTGGCTCCTTACAGCTTATTTGTCTGGACCTATTCTCAAGCGCCCTGATTTAACCACAGAAAAAAAACAAGCGTTTCCATTCCCAGACCTCATGAGACATGGACAGTTTTAGGTTTTAAAGTGAATCTCACTACTCACTACAACGTCCCTGCATAAGCCAGGCGTTGATCATTTGTAAAATAAATAAATAATTTAAAAATATATAAATTGTAGCGCAGTCAATTTTTGGGAGTCCATCTCCCATGGAGGGGACTTCAAAAGACTTGGAATGTAAATACAGACTTGAACGCTGAGCGGTTTCGCTCTCCTGTGCTGCTGCTCTGGCTCTGCGCTCGATATGGGAGGCCTGCGTGTGTACGCTTCAGAGGAAAGGCAGCAAATCGAAACGAATGGCTGCAGCAGGCCGACACACTCCGCTCCCACTGCACCAACACGACCGATGCAACGGGCCGAGCGGGGATAATGATTCTCACCGAAAAAAGAAGAAAAAAAAAATTGAGGCTGAAACTGTGAATAAAGCGCAGCAGGACTGGCTTAAAAGAAGGAGGACAGGAAACAGGACACAGTCATGTGCCTCAGACCTCCATAATCAAAACTAAAGTGAGCACAGCACAGTAACTTGCAAAAATATATATGATGCTCTTCTGAGACTTCTTTCCACACATGCTCTCAACCCAAGGTTAAACTGACTATTTTGAGTGTCCCTGTTTGTTTTGGTTTCGATTGTGCAAAATGTCATGCCGTGGGATTGATGGAAAACCGGGTCTGCCAAATTCTGATTGACCATAACAGCCAATGATGCATATGGCTGTCAAAAGACAGACAATTAAATCAATATTCACCGCAGGCAGGGGGGTTTGATGGCTTGTTTTTATTTTTTTTAGGTACAACCTGCCAGGTCACATTACCAGCTGCCATCTCACCTCAGAGAGTCTTTAAACTCCTGGTGACAGTCTCTACCTACAGTACGAGTCTACTCAGTCGAGTTCGGGGGGAAATAAAAAAAAAAAAAATCCTTTTCACACTTGTGCACTTCAAGTTAGAGGTATGAAATTAAGCTTAGTAAGGAGAGGCATGTGCCTAAATATCAGCGCTTCACTTTAATGCCGAGTACGTCTAGTGTAACTCGGCTACGTGGTATCACTGATTTTCCTTTCCTAATTCAGACTTTCAGGCCTAGGTACGACAGAGACGTGCTTTCCTGACGGCTTGTTGTCAGGGCTATTCCATCAGAGGGAGCTCTCCTTTCCAAGGGGGACAGACCTGTCTGTCTCAGAGGAAGGACACGTCCACTGCTAGGCAACTGTCCACTTATACGAAGCTTCAAAACAAACACCAAGTCCGTTTGGTAGTAACAAAACAAGGACTGTGCGGCTGACAGACTTCGATCCATATGAACTTATTATTCACTAAAATGTCTATATATTTTATAAACAAAGAGATGCTCGTGAATGATTTAGTGATATGACACACCCTGGTTACTACCTCTATGTGTGTGTGTGTGTGTGTGTGTGTGTGTTTCTTTCCTTCTTTTCTGCCTGAGATGAAAAAAGTCCAAGAATGCCTCCCCCCTTTTCTTTTCTAGCTCCCCCCCCCCATCCTACCCAAAGAGGGGGCAAAAGTTGTCCTGTGTGTCCAGGCCCTGGAAAGCGCGCATGCGCGTTTCCATGGTGAATGATTCACTGATGGTTATCGGGAATGAATAGATCAAAGGCGGCCACGTGACAGGCGATCAATCAAGCATCAAATCCAGGAAGGCAACTACACAGGAGTGCAGAAAACTCTGGAAAAGTCGAGTTTACTGTCGGGGGCAGGGGGGTGGCCACGATTACACGATTAGTATCGCATTTTAACATAGTTTTATTTATTTTTTTTTTAAAAAAGTTTTTAATCCGTGTTCAGTTTTACCCTGGATTTTAATTATTGCGTATACAAGACCCTCGTGCATTTTGCTTGCAGGATTAAAGTAAACTCCTGTCTGATGCCACTGATTTGTTTTTAAACTCTGGATGTTGTGTTTCACAACCCAACAACGCATGCGTTTCGTTAGTGTGTGTGTGTGTGTGTGTGTGTGTGCGCGCGCGCGCGTAAAGGGCTTACCTGAAGATCGCCTCGGTGCTTGCTGCTTTCTCCGCGGCATGCTCTTCTTCAACGACTCTCTCCACTTGACTTTTCATACAGAATCGAAATAAAGGCGACGACAGAAAAAAAAAGAAAAAAGAAGGAAAAAATGAAACAAAAAGTATATATTGTATCTGTCCTTTCTTTTTACCCAACCAGGGTCAGGAGTTTAGCTTTGATCTTCCTTGTCTCCTTTAAAAAAAAAAAAAAAAGTCACTCAGTTGATGAAAGTCTCAGCTCGCAGGGCTGTCCAGTTTTTATTCTTTACACAAAACAAGAAGGAGAAAAAACAGAAAGTAAAGCTTGCTGACGGATCGACCTGCTCTGGAGGTAAATTAGTTCACGCGCAGCCGGTTTGTTGACTCAGTGCATTAGCGGTATCTCCGGTGTCGGGGTGTAACGGCGCACAGCTCGCGCTCACAGCTCGCGCTCACTGCACACCAGCCGCTCCGTCCGTTTCTCCGTGATCTTCCCCGCGTGCGCGACGTTTCAGCAGGACAGCGGTAGAGCAAACGGAGGAAAGTTCCATAAAAATATAAATAAGCAACAACAACAAAAAAAAAAAGCAAAAACAAAAACACCACCACCCAAGTCCGACTGTATTTCCGTCCGTCTAGGCGCTGGTCCCGGGGAAGAGGGGCGGCTCAGGCTCCTGCACTCGGAGGAAAGACAAGACGCGGTTAACGTCAAGGCAGTCAACGGGAACTGCTCGCGCGCCGCCGGTTCAGCTCTTCAGCTCTTCAGCTTCCCCACGTTCCCTCCGGTATTCACAAACCAGGGTGTCCGTGCAAGCTCGGCCGACATGTGGACAGCTGATCACGGGCGTGATAAACAAGATTTCAAGGAAGAAAAAAAGGGAAAGAAAGAATCTAGCCAGGTGCTCTTGAAGAAGTAGAAGAAGGACTAATTGGTGAAAGTACCGGGAGCGAAACGGTGAGGCTTGAGGCTTTGGCTGGTCGCTGGAGATAAAAAAAAAATTAAGGATCGCACGTTGAAGACGGGAGAGCGTTTCAGACAGTCTCAACTGATAGACAGACGCATCGAGTTGCCTTTCCTGCTCCTCTACACTCCACCCCTCCAGGAGCGTCACTCTGACAGTGAAATCCGAGCTGTCAATCTTTTTAATTGCTCTGTTTTCTTTTTTTTCTCTCTTCCTCCTCCCGAACAGGGTGGAATGGAGTAAAAAAGGGAAGCTGCTTGTTTTTTTTTTTTTGCTTTCTTTTTAGTAATAATAATAATAATAACAATAATAATAGACTTGTATTTCTTTTCCTAACACGTGACTACAGCATATTTACGCGCGCCTTGTGATCTCTGCAAGAAGGACACGGATAAAGAAAATTACTTTACGCACAACTTTGCGCAAGAAATATTTGCTGCATTACGCACTGGTAGGCGTCATCATTATGGTCTTTCTTTTTCTTTTCAGCAGAAAGCACTCTTACTCATTTCGTGATTGCTGCTGATAAATCTCGTGAACCCACTTGTGATCTGATTACTCTGTGTGATCCCTGTGATCGTGTCGGTCGGGTATTATTATAAGCACGTGGAAACTTCACGCCCACAAAACGACTCCTTATCCAATGTTGCGTTGGTTGAACCCACTATTTGATCATTGTTTGTTTTGTTTTGCTTGCTTGCTTGTTTGTTTGTTGGTTTGTTTGTTTGAAATCCACCCCCCGTGTAAAGAACGTGTAGGAAGTTGCAGGATGATTCGTTGCACCTTACTAGGAAGTGAAAGCACTTTGCACGGGAAGGGGAGGGACTCCGGGAAATAAGTTCCACGTCTGAGAACGTGTACTAAATAGTACGGAGGGGGAAAAAAGCGTGCACACTCTTTAATACGCAAGTATGCAAGGCTGCTTGGTAATTAGGCTGCTTATTCAGTTGCAATACATGCATTAAGTAAGTGACGTCTTCCTCGGATTAGCCTATAAAGTGAAGACTGGTAATAACGCGTTATAACTCAGCAGCGCTTTGCTGATCTAAACTAAACTAAAGGAGAACTTTTCTTCTTTTTCTTTGTTCTTTTCGTCTTCAAATAATCACGCATTCTTTTTGAAGTGCATACCGGCCCTGGGGTTGATGGTTTAAGTGATTTTTTTTAAGGAGGGGTGGCCTTGTACGCGCCTAGCGGACGGTGCACCTTCCTTCCAGCGGATTTTTAAATAGTCTTCCTTTGCTGCCGGGAGCGCGCGTGCTTTACACACACACACACACACACACACACACAGGAGGATGCTGCTAGCGATCAAATTCACGCGAACTGCGGACTCATCTATAAGGTATGTATTACAGTGCTCTTGTTTCCGAATTGCTGTGCGTTATTAGCTTTAACTGGAACTTGGCTCGCGCGCAACACACACACACACACACACACACACATACGGCATCGCTTTCATGATCCACACGCCAAACCGGTTGTTTTGCACAGTTAGGTGTGTAAAGCAGGATGCTTACCTTCTCGGGAGCAGCGCATCATTGAGATCGTGCCAGCTGCGCGTTTTACGCTTTTCGCCTGGCAGGCAGAGGCGAATAATAATGCGGAAATATTTCCAAGTTCCGCCCCAGCATCTGTCCATCCATCCACCCATCCATCCGCCCATCCCCGCGTCTCGCGCGAATCTGCCTGTCGCCTGTCGTTGATGCGTCTTACGTCATCGAGCTGCCATCAGAAACTCGTGCGCGCACACACACACACATACACACACACCTAAGCATACAACTGGAACGCTGAAAATATCTTGCAGCGCGAGCGGTCATCAATATTGAATATATGTGGTGAGTTTGTGTTTGTTTGTGTTTTTTTTTTTTTTTTTTTTGGACAATCGCTCCCTCACGCTCTCTCACGCGACTTAAAATAGACCTATGATCCGTAGGCTAGAGCAAAAGCAGTGAATAAACTAATTTCGACAATGTGTTAGACTCTCAATGGATCAAAAGTGCCCTAACATGGAGTTGTAAGGAAACGCATCACTTCACCACGGTGTCTGCACGAGAGTCTGCGCTTTTTAGGAGCATTACAGAAACATAGACCAACCTCTGAAATAATAACCTACATAACCTGACCCGGAGAGAATCGGGAACAAAGTGTATCTCCGTTCTCACATCATTATTATTAGTAGTAGTAGTAGTATTAGTCTTATTGCCTCCCTTAACGGTTAATGCCCTAACTTAACCTGAAAAACGTCATCACTTAGAACAATCCTCACCCCCCCCCCCCCCCCCCCCTGAGAATATGATGGCCTAGATGAAATGATGAAATGATGTGACTTTAAAATCTCAATTTATTTCTCTCGAATCAGTAAAGATGGTCAGAGTTGGTGTGTGTGTGTGTGTGTGTGTGAGAGAGGGAGAGAGAGAGGCGCACACAGCTCAGGTAAACCACAAGACCACTCTCGCGTTTACGCACACGTAATCCTGAGGGAACACAGAGAGGGAGAGGCCGAGAGAAAGAGTCGATCCGTGAATCGATTTATTTAATAATAATAATAAAAAAAGACACTTGTGGCCTAAGGAGAAAGTTGCCGCGGTTATAGTTGCGCATCTAATTTGCGCACGTTTTAATCACTTGGGCTGCGACCCAAATCCGCACCAAGCAGGGAGTTAAAATAGACAAACCCCGCATGCACATTAGTATTTTAGTTATACAGTAGTGGTCGTGTGAGGTTTTGGGACGCAGCCTGCGTCGTCCGGATCAAAATCCAGGCATTTTGTTTCTGCCTGCTTGGGCTTTTGTAAAAGTTTTAGCATCTGACATTTGGATAAGATACAAGAGAGTGGTATTAAAAAATAAATTAATTAAATAAATAAATAAAAAACATTGTAACCAAAAATTCTGTCACTCTCTTTAATTGTTTTATTAACTGTTATTTAAATTTTTAGTCCTACGTTTATTAATGAGCAAACACACATATGGATTAGGAGTTTCTCTTTGTGTGTCAACCTTATATTTTAACAGAATTTTCCAAATAGGCTAAGTAAGCATGTGTGTGTGTGTGTGTGTGTGTGTGTGTGTGTGTGTGTGTGTGTGTGTGTGTGTGTGTGTGTGTGTGTGTGTGTGTGTGAGCAAGAGAGAGCAAAAACAGATGCATGTTTCTGTGTCTCTATCCATCTGTGACTATTTCCAAGCACACAATACAGTGTGGAAAATCTTTCTTTGGCTTTTAGGTGAGTTTAAACCTGCATGTAACCACCGAGACTGAATTCAAATAAAGCTTTGTTGTACATTAAAAGTTGATTAAAACAAACAAACAAAAAAAGAAATTGCACCTTAAACTCTATAGCTCCAATAGATTAAGCAAACATGTACATATTAGACGATTTAATAATTCTGTTGTCAGCATATAAATCCAGCTCCCTTGATCATCCAAATAGTTCAATGTTTATGAAAGGTTGTGAAATGACTACACACATGTGCACCACTTATTATTTATAACATTGTGCAAAATTATCGCATTTACATGAATAGTCATGTTTACAGGATGATAATTAGATTCTTGTTCCTTCACTATACATTTACTTACACAGAACGGTTCTTTTTTTCTTCTTCTTCTTTTTTGTTGTTGCATATCTGTGTTTCCATTATCACACTAGGTGATTAACAAGGTTATGTCTCTTACTGTGCCTATTAAGTGTAAGGTCGCTGCTTCAGGGATTGGAAGTGAAACACGGGAGATTCAGGGTGTTAGTTTCTGAACAAGACTTTCATACGCGGATCATCACGTTAGATCAACATTATTAGCCCAAACTACTAGCGAGCTATTCAGACCCATTGTTCATGTCCACAAACACACACACACAGAGCTTTAGATCTGAGCATACCATAGAGTTGTTTTTATTGCTCTGCTGGAGAACCTTTGGAGATTTTTTTCAATGCTTTTTCTTCCTGAAAGAAAAAAATATATTTTTTGTTCTAGAACAACACAGCTTTTAGGTACTTTAGGTACAGCTTTTTGAAATGCTCATGATAAATTTGTGTATGCAAATAAAAGCGTGTACGCAAAAAAAAAAAAAAAAAAACCTTAAAAAAACATCTGTTCCATTTTGTATAGGTAAGACTGTATGTCATTTCACATTATGCTTCATTCACATAAACATAAAGAGGGTCTTATGTCATTTAAGAGTTACTAAATCTATATATGTCTAATATTTTCACTTTATAGGTGATGACATCATTGCTGAGAACAGACATAGTGGCGACAAAAAGGTCAGAGGTCCTCATGCTTATGTGATGAATATTACCTAATAGGCAGTAATCTATGTGTTTAATATTTATTTTTCCATATTGTATTCAAGTATTACATTTATTGTTGCACTAGAAAATATTATGTTAAAAATAATATTTCAATTTCAAACCTATACAAAACAATATGAAACACTAAAAAAAGGTTAACGATAGATAGATAGATAGATAGATAGATAGATAGATAGATAGATAGATAGAATTGATTACGCTACTATTCTCAGGCATACACAAAGTACTGAACCTTTACTAACTGTGCACGCTTTGATAGTGAACTCATTACACTGTGTGGGACATGCTAATGCAAAAACAACCTTTACTCAGACACGATTGAATAATTTTTGTACTACACGAAAGTTGGGACACAACCTTGTATAGGAGTGTATTCCTAGCTACATAATATATTACAATATATTACATATATTACATACATAACACTGTTGATTTCGATTTTGTTTGAGTAATACTCAAACCTTGAGTATCAGCATATGCCAATATACATCTGATGTATTTTTTTTTCTTTGAACTAAAGCAGTTTAAAGTAAAACTCATTAACAGAAAAGTCTTGTCTTGTAAATATAATAAAGAGTATAAATAGAATAAAATCACTCCAAAAAAAAAAAAGGGCACGACCTGGTCTCTTTATTTGCAAAGATTTCCAGCTCTACATCTTTGCCCTTTGTTACAGAAACTGAATTATGTTTAATCCACCATTTTTTGCGAGTATAGGCCTGATTCCTGAACTGGGTGCTGGACCAAATAGACCAGTGCCACCCCTACTATTTATTTAAATAGCACTAATTATGTATAATTTGTTTTCATTGTTTTTTTTTTTGTTTTTTTAAGAAAAGTATACGCAGTGTATAGAATTAATATATACAGTATGTATTTTATTTGTGTTAATAACCAGGGGTGGAACATGTAATTAAATATTAAACATTTAATGAATATTTAATGATGATGCAATTTATGTAAGAAAATAAAGTACTGAAAATCAGTCAATGGAATTTATTCATTAGTACATGGTGTCCCAAAAGTCTCCATACATGAGAATTTTATAAAAATAAAATAAAAAAAGGCAAATTTTAACTTTATTTCCAAAATACGTTTTACACAATTTACACTATTTCTTTGCAAGTCCACTCTGAGTCATGATGAACTCATGGTTATACATCTGGTGTTATACATGTTACTGAACTTCAAACGCATATCTTTAAATCTAGCCACGAGAATGATTTCAGAACGTTCTTCTTTCTTTGTCGTTTACCATTAGAGACTTGAAAAAGTTTTTTTTTCGATAATATACAAAATCTTTAAACTTAAATCAAAGCTGAACCAAATAAGTTTATTGTCTCATTCACAGACTGAATCTAAGGACATATGATTAAAACAACAACAACAACAAAAAATCTTCAGTAAAGAGCAGACTTATGACGTGTGGTGAGGACTAGCTGAGAATCCATCAGATAAGGAAGCATAATTAAAATGTCAGCCTGCTCAGAGGAACGAGTCGGTATGTGACCCGTCACAGCTTTACATAACTCATTTCTCCTATAGTTTAACTAAGTGCTCACACAAAGCACACAAACTTCCAGCATGACACTTTAACCCATTCAGAAAACCCAGAAACAGTTAATGTGTTGATGGGTATACTGAAATGGCATGTCATAAACACAAGCATATGTAAAGTGATTTGTGCTGGGCCATGTAGTGAAGTGGAACACAAACATCAAATTATTTCTTCAAGGCTCCTTTGCATTAAATAGTGCATATGTGAATTTGGAATTAGAAGCCCTGACATATCAGCAAGCATGAGAGCTAATCATCTGACCATCATAAATATTAAGACAAAGTAGCAAAAAGAATCAGACAAACAAATAAATAAATCCAGGTTATATATAGTATATATATATACTGTACAATTCAAATTATGATAATGATTTTTTACTATATGATGCTTTTCTTAAAAAAAAAAAATAAATAAATAAATAAATATATATATATATATATATATATATATATATATATATATAAAGATGGAATTAGAAGTGGTGTCCAGATTTTTGACTGGTAGTGTATATCTGAATAGTCTCCATTACTCTGGCTTACCTTGAAAATTTGTGTACATATATTAGATAGAGAGAGGGAGAGAGATGATATAATGGAATTATAGCAGATACAAAAATATTGATTGTTATTATCTTGGCAAATCGACTATTTTACTGTCTTTTGGTAAGTTTTAGTTTTAATGCATTTTCTTTGGAACACTTTTGGTACTAAACAACGTAACAAACTGTCGTGCAGTACTGCAAGTAATAACAAGCAAAAAAATAAATATTTCCAGATGAGGCATGCCTACTAAATCTAATATATTATTGTTTTTATTCTAACAAGTAGGATAAATTTTAACACGTTTTTAAAAAAAGTTTTTCTCATCTCATGAATTAGTGCTCATGTCTCATGTAGTGTCATATAAAACAGCTGCAGCAATACAAACATTGAATTATTTGTTAAAAGAAGCTGCTAGATTTCACTTTCTGTCTTTTACAAAAGTGCAACATTAAAGAATATATATGTGAAGTCTTTAATTAGATATACTGTATGCCTGATGTACAAGCAAGGGTAATAATAATAGCGAGTTCTGTTTTTTGTGTGTGTGTGATTTTTTTCCCCCTTGTTTCACACATAATGAGTACATAAATAGATATGAAATGTTTATCATTCTCAATTTTATTAAAAAAAAATAAACAACCCAAAAAAAAAAAAACAGTCAGTCGTCTCCTCTTTAACTGCTTATTTTGTGTTCCATTACATATCATGTGTTAAATTTTTACTGTGTCTTTTTGTTCTGCATTTTTAATGCATTTTTCATTAATATTGTAACTGACTAATTAAAGATTCTTGCTTCAAATGTATAATTGCTCTCCTGTGCTTTGATTTTCTTCATTGCTTTTTAAAGCAAAAAGTTATATGACGGAATTAAAGTTTATGCAAACGCACATAACATCATTTCTTTTGTTTTATATACATTAAAGAATATATAAAAATTTGTTCTACTTTTTAGTTCTTTGTAAAACAAACAAAAAAAAATCGCAATTATGTTTTAACATGCTTTAACCAGTAGCTTTAATAGGAACCCCAGTCATCCATGCAATCATGAATTGATATGATTGTATATGCTATGTCTTCTCCGATGCTTTTCTGCTGATTTACAGTTGCCTTCCTGTGAGCTTTATGGCCTTTCTCCTCTGACCTCTCTGGTGTTTTTTGTTTTGTGCACCATCCTTGGTAAATTCTAGAGACTCAATCCAACAATTTGTCTTGCCACAGTCAAGGTCTCTAAGTATTTTTTTCCTCTATCGTGATTTTTTTTATTTTATTTTTTTTAATGTGGGCATTATCTGTATCTGCATGATTATACGTATAATGCTGCTGCCACAGGATTCGCCCACTGTTGATTTGCATGAATGAGCAGTTGTACAGGAGTTACATTAAATCGAGCAGTAAGTGCACATAGCCATTTAGAATGTTTTACACAAATGTACAAATGTGCTGTGTGTGTGAGTCAGGTGTCCCCATTTCCTACTCATCCTTTCTCTGCTCATTTAAACAAGCCGGACTCCAACACGATGCTGAGCTTACTATCGGCTCCTAGAGCGCATCTAGAGTTAAGCAGCATATTTACCATCCACGAACACCCGAGAACATGGTCATTCGGTGTGAGCGTCTCGTAATGCACGTTTACATCATTTGTTTGCTTAGACACATGCAAACTATGATCCAATTAGCATTTTTTTTGAGCCATTAAGAAGGAGTTTGTAGCCCTGAAAAAACATTTGCCTGTGTCATTATCACAAAGTGTAAATAGTTTTGACTGTGTGCAGAGGGAAATGTGCATACGTCCTGGCCTGCAGTCTTCTAGAGATCTTGTGTGCACATTGTAATTTTATTTTTAAGTGTGTGTGCATGTGTGTGACTTATTTCAAATAATTTTGTATATAATGTATACATATATAAGTCTGATTTATGCAGATTCTTTATTAAACAAATGAACCTAGTTATATAATAATAACAGCAATAATAATAATAATTATTATTATTATTATTATTATTATTATTATTATTATTATTATTATTATTATTATTACAGAGATATACAAAAAAGTACCTATACATAGTAATATATATATATATATATATATATATATATATATACAAACACAAGCCCACACATATGTACATGTCTAAAGTGTTTTTTAGCCATTTATTTACAATTATTAATTCAAACTTTTGATTCAATTTGTGTTTTGATTTACGATCCTCCATTATTTAATAATTATATAACTGTAAATTGTGATTTTTGACATGACAGTGTTATCAAATGATAACATATAGAGAAATAAAAACCCTAAAAAACACACTTTACAACATTCTAAATTGGAAGCTATCACGCTATGTAGTCTGGATGTGTGCAAACTATGTGTATATAACATACAGTATACATAGAACAGGAAGGAGAGCACTAAGGCTAATCACAGTAGATGAATGAATTATGAAAGTAGGTATAGTGATGCATTATCACTATAATTCCACACACAAACACTCTTGTACCAACACTAATAGTTGTAATTAATTAGTAATTAGTAATTAATAAATAAAGAGTACAGCTGAAGTCTAATATAATATAAGCTAATACGATTTGTTTCTATGCAGTGGAATATTGTAAAATTAAAAACTTTGCTCTTGACTGTACATTACTACCAAAACTGTATCGACTGATAAACATCAGATGTGTTTGATGTCTCAGAGAGTAACGGTTCAGATTGGAAGAAACTTTACTTGACAGCAGTAATGCTAATAAAAGGCCTGTGCTATAAATGTACAAACAAGAACAGGATATTTCCCAGCCGTAAATACAATCATACTACAACTTAAGATCACAGATATGCGCAAAACACCCTTCTCCATATATGGGCATGCAGAGGAACAAAATAGGCTGATATATTTCTTTTTCAGCCCCAGATATAGCCTGAGGGCAGCAGTGGAAGCTCCTCATGTAGCAGTGAAAGATCACCTAAATATTCCCGTGGTACTGAAGAACTGCTGCTTCTCTCATACATGCCATGTGTATGTGTGTGTGTGTGTATATATATATATATATATAATTGTATTATATATATTATTATTGTATATTATGTGTGTAAGGATTTATTTTATTTTTAGATATATATATTTTTAACTCAAGATTTTGCCTCAATATTTGAAAGAAAAAGGGTATTTAAAAGCATTATATAGGAAATGAATGTAATGCTCTCGCATTATACAGGTCATTGCAAAAGTATAATAATGACCACCGGTTGCAGAATGGAAAAAAGAAAAATGTAGCTGTATTTATTAATTTATTTATTTCTGTTACAATAGAAATTCTAAAGAGTTAAGAGATTAAAAAGACACCTACATATTCTCATGGTACTGGAGAACTCCATAACCTTTCATGTATAAATCTAGCTTCATTTCAAAGATCATGCTTATCACTGTTATAATTTTCATGCAGCTCTGCTATAAATGGCAGACTGCGAAGCGATCAATACGATTTAAGCAACAACACGGAGAGTCCCGCTAGAATTATTGCTAGTAGGTGAACGCTTAAGCCTCCAGCATAGCGCTTTTCTGAAGAGGGGGAGCTAAAATTAGCCGACACTCTGGCTTCGCTGAACACCATTAAGCAGTGAAAGGGCTGTTTTTATAGGAGCTAGTTTATGGAGGCACCGGAGCACTCGCACCGTCTCAGCCAAGCCTCCCACCTCACATCCAGCGAGTCCTCGCCCTCGTTGCCAGAAATAGGAGCTGCACACTGACTCAGATAAACGCCTTTTATACGCCTTGTGCCTTTGATCAGAGTGCGCGGTCAGGCCGAGCCACCCAGGCCGCCGGAGCTCGTCCAAAAGCAGGCAGGAACATGAACACGGATGCTGTCTCCAGCAATGTGGCTCCTCTGAGTTTTTATTCAAGGTTACGTTCAGGAAATCAGAGTCAGACGGGCACAAACGCCTAGTCAAGTCTGCCAAATCTCACCCTTTTTTTTCTTTTAGTAGTTACTTAGAATTTCAACCATTTCATAGCTTATTTTATCTTCATTGCTTCCACATTCTCTCTCTCTCTCTCTCTCTCTCTCTCTCTCTCTCTCTCACACACACACACACAAACACACACACACTAGTGTATGACCCAAGTGTAATTACAAAAACGTTACTAAAGCTAATTCATCACACTCATCTAATCACGTTGACAAGGTTGTTTCTTGATGGGGAGGCATTCCTCAAATTTTGTTTTTAAATCCCATATGAAAGATATCCTGTCCTATTCAGGACGCACACATACACACGCGCGCGCGCACACACACACTTGCCCCCCCCCCCCCCCTCCTCAGGCTAACATGTCTCCTTGTGGCTATGGGAGTTCTCAAGTGCATGTTCCCTTCATTGCAGTGCATTTAGGGGCGAGTGTTAGAGCAGCACGAGCTCGAGGAGGAGCTGTCTCGCCGTACTGCATTAATCAAAGGGAATGACAACACGCTCGTCCGTGACGACAGCCGCAGCTCACCTCCCCGCTTCTGCCCTAACTGAGGAGGTGGAGGGAGGCATAACTTTATTAATCAGCTCTCCTGATTAATTGTTATAAAGTGTCACCCATAAATTTTCTTTCGATTTAATAATCCCGGCGGAAGACTGAAACGCTCCCCCCTACTCCTGATTTGCGTTTTATTGAAGGCCAGAACCAGCAACGGTGTCCTGATCTCTGTAAAGCAGGATCTCCGTTGGCCAGTTTTTCTATCCCTGACATATATGAACTACAATTATTATTATAATCTATTTTAAACTTCTCATAACACACACACACTCATACACTCAGAGGTAACATATAGACAAGTCAGAGCTGATAAGCTCCTTCATCCATTTTACCTGATCATTACTTTTTCTTTTTTTTTTTCCCCCCATCAGCTCATTAAATTGTTTTTAAAACCGAAGATTATATTAGATGCTCTGGCTCGACTGCTTTTTATATTAAAACATAAATCACCTTATAATCAATCAGTTAGTGACAACGTTGCAACAAATCAGCGCTATCATTATTTCCCTGAGAAATGTCATTAATATGATTTTTATCTGCGACAGCAGGGGACACGACGAGAACAGTTACATATTTTACGGGATCATTTCAAATGACCTCATCCATGCAATAGAAGCATTTTTATACTGTTTCATTTGTTGTTTTTTCTTCCTTTTCGGTGTCGGGAAAACAAAGCCACAAACCATCTAACAGCTTTGCTTTTTGCGACAAGGTAAATGTTTGACAGTTGACATAAACTTATACAGCACTGTATTAAGGAATGCAGCGTTAATGAAGTCTCGCTGTTCTCAAACATATCTAATGAAATGAGTACAACATATTTGTTGTGAAATGTGAAGATGTAATACAACTGGCAAGTGAGATAATTGATGTAAAGCTTATGCTCATTCTCGCTATGCGAAATACCAATTCCCCACAATCAGGTGCTATAAAGAGATAATCTCGTTTTTTTTAGGGTTTTATTTTTAACGTCTATTCATTTTATCAGTAGCATTTGTGTAATCCTTGTGGACCAGAATTTTAAGACGTTATCCTGTAAGGAGTTTACTGTTATTAGCAAAATAGTATTATTCTATCAAAAAACAAATATTGCACTGCATAATGCAAATTCAGAAACATTCAGCGAAAGTCCGAGGAGTGTCCAAGCCCTTGTACTCCCTGTATGTGGAGTGTTCAAGTCAAACCAGGACTTTCACAAGTAATTTTAGACTTAAAAAAATAGAAGTAGAAATAGAAGTAATTAAGATTTTTTTTTTTTTTCAAAAGATGAAGGTGTAAAACTGATGGACAGTTTCGGAAGACATCAGGATACTCAGCCACAGTAAAACATTTGAATGGTGCAAAGGTGATGATACTGGTCAAGGTCAGAGCCCAATGTAGGTGTTCTCGTAAACGATTAAAATGCCTGATCCTTGAAAACCGACAGACAACTTGTTGCCAACGAGCGAGAGAGATGTTACAGGAACTCGGCTTGGAGTCTTCATACAGTCCTAACCTCCTCAAATTTCCTAGCCATTTCCACATGTTTGGAACAATAAAGGAAGATCCCGGGAAGCCAGCATTTTGGACGTAAGGCAAGCAGTCTCATCATGGCTCTGGCGTACTGTAAATCTTTCTACCTTGATGATATCGAAGCACTGGTGAAATGCTGGGATAAGTGCATTACTGTAGCAGGGGATTATATATGGAGAAACGGAGGGAGTTCATAACATGTTATTTTGCACAATCAAAAATCCTGGTTGCAATTGAATGACCTATGTGTTTAAAATAATAAATTACATTAATATAGGATTGTCTTTAGAGTCAGCGACTATATTTCAAAAGTTACAGCAATAGATTAAAAAATAAGTCACATGTAACTACAATCTCATGTCTTGAACAAGCCATTACTTCACACAAGCACTGAACACAATACATGTTACTTACAGGTTAGTAACACTGAAAGATCTGTCCTTAGTCCTTATAAATCCTTAGTATAAGTGAGAATAGAGTAAACACAGTGTCTATACCCAGTACAGTTGAATACATGTGTCAGAATTACTGACAGTGTTCTAGAGAGAGATCGATGGATGGAGATTAGCATGAAAAGACTCCAGAGTGTGTATATTTTCCTCATATATGTGTGGCAGACCTTGTTCTACCAATTAACCAGAAAACTCGACTTGGAGTCTACACCCTCTGCCACGAGCTGCAGACCAATTTGTAAATGTCCTGTCAGACAGTGTCATGGTCTGGACAGGTGCATTGAGTGACTGCAGGGCAGGAGGAGGCTGAGGATGGACAAGCGCACTCCCTCCTCTCATTCTTTCACTCTGCCATGGTCAAGGACACAGAAATGAACACGGGCCTGGAGAACGGCCATCCATCAGGGCAGATGGCTAATAGAAACACCCGATGACAATGATTATCATGACTGAAAACAACGCTCCATAAACATTCAGTGACGCCTAGTGTGTTCCAGGGCAGAGAGAGTGACTGGGAATGAAGGGAATAAAATAATGTTATATAAATAGAATGTATGGAAAGAAAAGTGATATAAAAGGAATGCAATATGGAAAGGATTTGTTAATGGATTAGTACTTTAAATAAAATTCCTAGTTTATCGGGCACTAACTGTCAAAGACAGTCACTATCTGGCATATTATAACCAATAAACCTGGTTAGTGATTTTTATAACAATATTACTTTATCATGAAATTACTCTTAGTTATAGAAATAGCTTATACTAGGTTAAAAATATTACACAATTTTATTGCGTTACATCATTTGGTTACTATTGTAACCTGTAAACAGCTTAAACCAACGATATTCAAGTGAATCGAATGGCTTGAGTAAGTTATAATGCCTTGCAAAATTTAGCTCTGTGCTTCGTTAATAAAAAATCACCAGGGTCAAGATAGAAAAAAAAAAGTGACAATATTGTTGTTAAGAAATGTGAAAATATTAACACTGAGCTTAGCCATGTAGCCTGTGTGAAGGCACAGTGACAATGTGAACAATTCACAAAGGTTACCGATATTTTCTTCAGATTCCACAGAAAGGTCTCCTAACACTTAGCAACTGCTAAATTAACACTCAAAAGTGAAAATAAATATTTTATACACCTAAGATCACACTGTGATGCCATCTTTTCAACTGCTGAAAGTGTACTTTGCCAGCTAATACTGGCTAGTTACAGTTTAACTACAGATTAATTACAGTTTAACTACACTTTAGCAATTGTTAACTGAACTCTTATGAGTTCTGACATGCTAAGAAATGTCAGAATCTAAGAATCTAAGCTAAGAATCGCATTTCATTTCTTTAAAAGAACACGTATCCTGGAATTCTGAAAAAAAGAAAAAAGAAAAACTGAAGCAGAAGCTAGGTGGTGGATAAGGCTAACAATTGTGCATTTATCTTCTAACAAAAGTGTTTTGACAATGAAAACAAGACAACAAAGTCAATGTCAGGAGTAATAAGCTTTTCCTGAGATATTTTGCTTTAAAAACATTTGTGTACTAAAAAGGGAATGAGGCTAACGATTAGCTAGTCTAGTAGGCTAGCTAAGCCTTAATTGTTAAGGCTTTTATTCACACAAAATGTACACACACACACACACACACACACACACACGCACACACAACACAGAGTGGAAAGGACACAAAAACTTAAAGAACATCAACATTTTCTTCAGCCATGTTGGTAAGTTACTTAGACAAACACCTAACATCTAAAATTAAACTTTAATTGCACTTTAGCAACTGCTAACCAAACTCTCATGAGTTCTGTCATACTGAGACGTGTTAATATTGTATTACAACTTTTTAACTTTGTAGATTTGTATAAGTTTGTGTAGAAAGGGGTTTCTTAAAAATATCTGTGAAACAAGCGAGGCACTGGTCTATTTGTTGTTAGCATGCTAACCATGAGGCTATTTGAATGTAGCAAATACATTAGCACTAATCTATTCCACTCAAACCTCAAAACATCTTTTGTGATTATGGTCAACATTCCCATTTAGACAAGGCTAACATTCCAGACCCAAGTTGCAAAAGTGCTGTAGTAACTTTTAGAGAGAGAAAATATGTGAGACATCTTAAAGACTACAAAAACCGTAACACCTGTAAAAATAAATCTTTATTTCTAATTTCAAATAGTTAGCTGGGGTACGTTCAGTGCAGCTAATGCTTAGCCAGAGATAAAGGAATGACTTGAATGAAACAATGAGAATAACACAGAAAGAAAGCATTAAAGAATTCATAAAAGGATCTGCCTGTGATAATGCTTTATGACCAGTTCAATTGCTATAACAACAGGGAATACACACCACAACAACAACCAAACGGACCTCATTCATGGAGAAACGATACAATCCACTCTTATCAAACTCTACTTAAAAATTTTCATTATTCTCATTTTCTCATTGGCAAAAAATAAGACTTTTTAAAATGCTGGTGACATTTCAAAGCAGGGAAGCAGCTTTTCACACACATGTTTTTTTTTCCCTTCTCTCGCTTTTTCTAACATTTTTGTCAAGGCTCCCCCCCCCTACACCCCCCCCCCCCCCCCCCCCCATCAGTTTAATTACCCAACATTTGTCTCAGTTTTCTTGAGCTGCGTTTGTTTATCCTGGTGTCATGCCTGACATTGGCCAATTAGTGCAGTGGAACAGTTTAGCCCAAGCAGCGGAGACGCAGGAACGCAGGCAAGATGTTTGCTAGAAGTGAGCGGGAGAGTGCAGGAAATTTCCAGCAAGGTTGATAAGCTGCCGCATTACAGTAGCGATTGATGCGTCTCCTCACTACCTTTAAATTAAACACATTTATATACAGGAGTAGCTATGGGAGAAATTTGAAAGTAAGTTTTCACATTTTAAAAAAATATGGTGTAGGATGGAAGTGTGTCAGAGATACATTTAGTGATGAATCTGTGAAAAGAAATCTCTCTTGCTTTTACAGTTCCATGCCTTGTCAAAAACATTTGCAGAGATGTGCATGCAAAGATACACGTGCACACACACACACACACACACACACACACGCACACGCACGCACGCACACACACACACACACGCACACGCACACACACACACACACACACGCGCCTTTATGAGTTGCACAGTGAGAAAACAGTGACACCCTCGCTTTGATGAAAAACACCCCTACACTAATAGTCTCTTTAGATGTCTTTCAAAGGCACTATTATGCTGAAATTAGAATATTTATCTCGTTTTGATGGTGGCGGAGTGATTGATGTGTTCTACATGGCACGCTTCAGGTTTTGGAGTATATGAATCTGAAGAGCCAATACATCTCTGGCAAGATAAGCCATTTTTAACCACTCTTGCATGCACAGGCATATCGCGGAGGGAGAGTCTGCACATCTCCTAAAGAGAGAGAGCAAGAGAGAGAGAGAGAGAGATTTAACATCCATGTTACATATTTCACCACAATCAAACTCCAACAATACAATAAACCAACATCTACAGGTAAACAAAATAAGCTTATATAAACAATCTGCAAAACCCTAGGCTTAAAAAAAAAAAAATCTTGCTTTGGTGAAATATAATATACATTGACACTTCAACTTTAAGAAGCCATACATATACAATATTTCACTTAAATGACATGACAATAGGCCACATTTACCACATTTAAAATTTATCGTTTTAGTTGTAAATTTAGGCATAAGAAGACTAATGTAAAATCTTATAAATCACAATGATTTACTGCAAGTTTATATAGGGATAATAATGCCTGTTTAAATAACTGATTTAAAAAAAATACAATTTAAAATTTAATGGAACTTAAAATGCAGGCATTTTAAAGAAATGCTAAATATACAAAAATAAATAAATAATCAAAGCATGTGGTAGAGCCATTTTCGCCATTTTGGGCCGAGGTAGCTCAGAGCCCACTGCAGTCATTCCCATGAACATTCAGTAAGTGGAATGCCTAATCTTTAGAAATCAACAGATAACTTCTGGAAAGTGACGCACCTGTCTGTAAGAACTAGACACAGAATCATTCACCAACACCACTTGCATATTACAGGAACTCATCTGGGAGTTATTGCCACATCCCCAAACAGTCCTGACCTCACTCCAAGTCATTTCCACATGTTTGGGCCATAAAAGGAGTTCCTGGGAGGTTTCAGATTTGCAGCACGTGGTCCGATCATGGCTCCAGTGTACTGGGAAAACTTTCTACCCTGTAAGCGTCCAAGCACTAGTAAAACACTGGTATTGGTGTATTAGTGTAGCAGGGGAATATTCTGTAATTACGCATAAGTCCCTGTTTGACTTGGAACACTCTTTGTACAGGGCTGTTAATTTACAGGTGATTGGAATCCATTACATACTTACACAATGATGATTTAGTTTGACTATGAAAACATTTCACCACAACCTTTTTGAAGATAAATACAATGCCAATTTTTTTTTTTTATGTGTAAAGTTAATCTAAGCTTTCTTTCTGCAAAAGATCATATTGTGTAAAGAACCAGTTAAATGGACTCACAATCAAAGCTGTAATACAGTAGAGCTGATGGGGGTGTCAGGTTATGCATTTTTTTTTTAAAGAGTTTAGGCAATTAGCAGACAAGATCACTTGGAACAAAGACTTAGAAGACTAAATGAACATGAAAGTGTTTATTTGTATAGTTGTGGCTGGTTGAAACAAGGTGCCCATAATCAGTAATCAGGTGAGTATATGAACATTATGCATTCACCTGCAGAACAATGAGCATGTATGGGATTTGTAGTTACACATTATTTTGCATGTGTGTGTGGAACAACATCACCGCTTTTAGGTCCCTAAGAAACTGAAATTAATGACAGGTCCCGGTAGTTCTTAAAAAAAAAGTGTCTTTCAACCATAGAGAAATTGAACTTAACTCAATAGCGTCAGATTTAGATTTTCTAATGAGCCTTAAAAATCATTTCCATAACTGATCGAATTATAATTACAGAAATTACGTTCAGTTCATTTGACCTGAGAGCAGACAAGTGAAGTAAAACTGTTAATATGATCATGGTGTTTGTAAAGGTGATTGTATTGTTCACGTCACATTTTCATCATCTATTATGAGTTACAAAAAAATCTAAATTCAACCATGTGTAAACCATTCTTTTTTTCTACTGCTGTCAATGTAGATTATACTTGGTATAAGATATACTATACATTTTTTATACATTTTTTGAATACTACAATTGTTGTAGTTGATGTTCAGGGGCGTGGCTTATTTTTAATTATATGACAGTTCAGGTGATTTCTCCATTTTAAAGGTATTGATTTGTTTTCTATAACAGCAACACTGAAAATAATGCTGGTTATAAATCAAATCACAGATTTCTATTCATGCGCTTATTTTAATTATTAAAAATGAGTTATTGTTTCCATAGTTAGAAATAATTATGACGCTCCATAGAGTATGATTGTTGAAATCATGTTTTCTGGAAAAAGAAAATTTTATTTAAGCCTTATGAAAGGAGTCTCCAGTGTCTGGATTTTGCATCATGGTGAAGTCTTTGGAACACCCTTTCTCTCTCCAGTTTCTCAGGAACATGACGAGGTGCGTTTTTTAAATGAATCAACGAGTTAATTAATTTAATTGCATTCACTTCAAAAGAAATAACAAAATGGAAGTGTTTTTTTTTTCATTGCTACAACAGGAAATTAAATGAAATTTAGCGAAAATGGAAAAAAGGATATATGTTTGTCACTAATTTTTTTATTAATCCCATTTTCTTAATTTGATGTTGTAGAAGAGGAATTAAACACATATTACTTTAACTTTAGGATTGTAACAAATCACAACCTCTTGTCACTGATTGTTTTTCTATGACAACACATTTTTATGTTTTTTTTTTTTACAATTTGCTGATATGAAATCTTGCGTTGTTTCATCAGTCCTTTTATAAAACCAGCTAATTTCTGTCTCAAGCACAGTATGATTGTAAAAACTCATTTGTTTTAATGTCAGTTTCTTGTTATATCATCTTGATAGCTTGATATAAATACACTTCCTCAACAACTGACATTTGTCATGTCAACCTACAGAACGCTTAAGGTGTTGAATACCAAGCACGGACCGGACAAGCTGCGTCATTACATTGTCCACGGTCACCTTATAAACACGTCTACCGTACTACTGTCTATGACGTCCAGCCAGTCGACCCAGTCCATCGTCCTGTCTGTAGGGGAAGCGTTCGGCTTGCTATTGGAGTCTTAGTCACAGCCTGAGGAGAGTGTGTAGCCTGTGGCTCTCCGGCTGAGCCCGGAGCTCCCAATCACACACGCTCATGTCACCCTCCGGCAGCAGTCTCAAACACTTACGCTCACAGAGCGAGGTGTTTGTGTGTGGCACACTCGCTGCTCAGAGCGCTAGCTCTGCCACAAATAGAGCGAGCTCAGAGCACGCTGCTGCTTCATCTGACGAGAAGGAAATGTATACACACACACAACATACACAATCACGCATATACTAACTGATCTGATCTGGTACATGACACACAAAAATATCTGTTTTTATCTGCTAAATCTTTATTAATGATTTACACATCTCAGGAAGCAGTGAAAATACATTTCAAAAAGTGTACGTCAACCTTTTTAAAAAAAAATTTATTTGTCAGCAGAATAGGGAATAGAGTGTAAAAACAAAGGGGATGACAGGAGAGGAGAGGTAGAGGAGAGAAGAGAAGAGGAGAGGAGAGGAGATGAGGGCAGGGTTCACGTGTATGACGGCACTGCCGCAATGCGAGTGGGCATCAGGCAGATGGACTGTTGACACTGACATAAGGGAAGAAACAACAAAGTCGAACAGACAGAGACGGGGGAGATGAAAGAGTCAAAAAAATACATCTTCCTCCTCCTCTCTGACATTCTGTTGGGCTTGACCTTACCATGCCGGAGCCGTGTCAGAGCCCGAGTACAGACCGACAGCCTCGTCTTCAGCTAAAAGGTCTGATGCAGCTCTCTCACCCCACAACATAACACACGTCTGCTCTATATACACTCGGCCGCCATTCCACTCCCGTGTCTCTGATGGCTGCTCAGGTCACGACTTTCAACATAGAAATATGATATTTATTAAAACTCTCAGCTTTGCTAGCCAGCCTTCGAATGCAAATTGTTTTGCTCAATCAACGTCCAAACAAAGCTGTCAAGCACCCCTTGAATAAATGGCTGGAAATAACAATATAAAACATAATATAATATGTATTTAAACATATAATATGTATTTAATATTTAATATGCAACTGGACATTCATATTAAATAATGTCTTTTACTGGATGTTGAAAGAACATTACCTTAATATTTGGTCACATTGCCTTAAAAATATTTAATGTCATTATTTTTTCAAAAAACAGACACTGATGAATAGACAGACAAGCAGACAGATGTGCTCTCAGACAAACACTAATCAGCCATAACATTAAAACCACTGACAGGTGATGTGAATAACAATAATTATCTCATTACAATGGCACCTGTCAAGGGGTGGAATATATTATACAGCAAGTAAACAGTCAGTTCTCAAAGTTGACATGTTGCAAGCAAGAGAAATTGGCAAGTGTGAGGATCTGAGTGACTTTAACAAGGGCCACACTGTGATGGCTAGAGGAGCGGATTAGCGAATGTCCTACGCAGTGGTTAGTACAGTACCTACCAAAAGAAGGTCTAAGGAAGGACAACTGATAAACGGTAAGATAATCATGGGCGTCCATTGATACACATGAGGAGCAAAGGGTTGCCTGATCCCACATAAGAGCTACTGTAGCACAGATTGCTGAAAAAGTTTATAGAAATGTCTCAGAACTGCGTAGCTGCAAACCAGACAGATTGCCCATATTGACCCCTGTTTACCACATTAGCGTCAGAACTGGAACATGGAGCAATGGAGGATTGATGGATCCTGTTTTCTTTTACATCATGTGGATGGCCTGTTGAATTGAGTTAAATTGAATTGATTGTGAGTTGCTTACCTTGGGCGGGAAAACGGGGGCACCAGGATGCTCTGTGTGGAGAAGTTAAGCCATAGGATGCAGTGTGATACGAACTTTGCATTTTGCCATTCATGTGGCTGTTTCTCCGACACATACTACTTATCTGCACATTGTTGCAGACTACAGTAAGTACACCCCTCCATGGAAACAGTATCCAGATACTAATTTGATCGTGCAGCTATATGAGGTTTTGGATAAACAAGTCCCATCATTGGAAGCCCCACCTTGCAACTTAAAGGATCTGCTGTTAATGCCAGTATATGATTAATGCTGTTTTGGTGCCAGATACAACAGCACATCTTTGGACTTGAGGTCAGAATAGCACAATGGGAACAATGGGGATTAGCTCATAATAGGCAGGTATTTTTATTGTTATTGCTGATTGATGCATGCATAACCAGACCGACAGACAAATAGACAGACAAAGGGACAGGCAGATACAAAGACAGAGATACAAAGGCAAAAAAGAAACACATAGGCAGTTAAAGATACAAACAAAGAAACAGAGATGGATACAGACAGACAGATACATGCATACGTACAGAGAATTATACAGAGAGAAAAACAATAAAACCGATAAACAGTAAAACCTGGCAGACAGGATAGATAGATACATGATATGTATGCAGACAGACAGATCGCGAGACCACACATGTCCCTTAGTCGGTTGGCCTTACAGCATGTGCTCTTATGTGCTCTTACAGCTT